>JAMKCH010013536.1:0-25500 GCA_023653785.1 Ophioderma brevispina | reverse complement strand
AATAGCGATGAATATTATTGTATAATTTAAATGCCAATTAATACATGAACGCTTACGATACTGTGCGTCATACTAATAATACAAGTGGCTTGTCTGTGGACATTATTGCAGTAAAGTTGTTGTGGTGCTTCTCACATGCAATTTTCTAAAAACCCAGTGGAGTGACCAATGGATATCATCACATTTGTTTTTTTGGACACTTTGACCCAAACTTAACTACGGTTATCAGGCCACAAAACTGGTCAATGGTATCGTAATGACCTTTAATGACCCCAAACTGACATCTGCTTACTACCAATATTCAAAATTATAGATCATTTTAGCACTCCTACCTACATATCTCAAAGCTTAATTTGATACCAAACGTGATATTATTTATTGAAAGTATTATTTCAACATTACTACGAAATATGTATAAAAAAGGGGCGTGGACATGACGTCATTATTGTCGAATTTTTGGGCACCCCATCTGAAATTGCTTTACATACCCAAGGAGGTTTTGTGCCCAGTTTCATGGCTTTTTGTCCAGAAGTGCACTGTCTTGGTGAAAATTATGATTAATCTCTTCACTATTTGGTCAATCCCATTTGGTCCAATTCCCGATTTTGGTTGGTTGGTTTGTTTTTTCATCTTTATCCTGGGTCCACATTCAGAGGAAAATTTAAGTATCCTTCTGTTCTTTTATGTTGGCCCAGCAAATACACATAAAAATAACATATCATTAGAATTTAAAACTCTCAAATTACCAGTCCCATTTGATCCAATCCCCATTTTGTATTGGTCCAATCCCATTGGTCCAATCCCCATTTAGTAGTCCCATCTCATTTTGGTCCAATCCCATTTGGTCCCATCCAATTGGTCTCAATCCATTTGTTCCATCCCATTTTTCTGATCCCGATTTGTTTCTATTACTTTTTGTCCTGATCGATCACATTTGGTGCAAGTCCCATCCGGTCCCCATCCCATTTGTACCATACCATTTGTTCCTATCCCATTTGGCTCCGATCCCATTTGTTCGATCCATTTGTTCTTATCCCTTTGGTCTGATCGATCCATTTGGTGGCAATTCCCATGATGTCCCCATCCGTTCCCAAATCCCATTTGTCCAATTCCCATTGTTTCCTATCCCCAGTTTGTTCCCAACCCATTTGGTCCAATTCCAACAATGCACTGCCTAATCTTGGAATGCTTAACCAATGCACTTGCTCCATGTGAGCTTTTGTTTACAAGAAATTGACCTTTCGTGCATTATAGTTTGGCTATTCCTTGAAGCATGAAGTATCACAACATCCTATGGCACAGTTCAATACTTAGCTTTCATTCACCAGTAATATATAAAAATACACATCCTGGTTTTTAGGTAGGATTATGATACGCCAGAACAGAACACGGGCATTCATGTCAGTATATTGCAGCACAGCCCCACTGAACTGTGTCCTTGGGGATGACATATTGTACTCATAGTGTATTGACCTATAAAATGTTGGTTTGGTACTTAAATTTTGAATTTCCAATCCTGGATTTGCTCCAATTACAAAATTCCACCTGTTTTATATTGAAACAAGCATTTGAATGCCTTTGTTTTTAATTTCTAAAGGTATTTCTGTAGGCCAAAATCCGGTCACCACTAGAATTTTGATTGTGCGCCAATATGCTTTAAGTGTCGCACAATTTTTAACCTTGCTATAATATGCATGCAGTGACGGCACTAACAAGTGAAGTAGATTGGCAATTTTTTTAATGAGACTCGTATCATGTTCAATCCATATATTCTTAATACATACAAATTTAATTCCTTAAAGGGATTAGCAGCGATAATGCGAGAGAATCGAAAAATGTGGAAGCATTGTTTTAACTCTATAAATCATGGATATGGTGTACAATTCCATATATCTGCTTTATGTAGAAACAAACCACCAAATAGTGAAAAAAATGAAGTATTGATGAAATTTGTCATTACTGTCTCCTGCAAATAGGCATACAGCGCTGATGTCACAAAATTTACACTAAAAAAACAGCTGATTGTGGTTTACTCTAGCCAGAATAAGCAAAGATCAATAACGTTTGTGTTTGAGGTCAACTATATTGATCATGGTGCCAATATCACGCTTAAATCTGGGATATTCACCGAGAAAGGCTTTTTGATTCTGCAGTCGGAATTGATACGCCACGTATTAGAAATTAAGATCGGAAAAAAGTCTTGCCTTGTCTTTATCACGGATTTCAAGCCAAACACTTGCAGGTTATGTATGCATATCCATGCCAGTAACAAAAATACAAAAAACATAATTTCGATGATTTTTTTATGTTGGGATTAGCAAATCGCTGCTTATCCCTTTACATTAAAATTAGAGAATAACTTATATCCATATATAAGATCTATAACTCACCCATTGCCTACTCTAAGTCTTGGTGAGCCCAGTGGCAGTCAACAAAGTGCTCCCCATCCGGACTCCAAGAGAAATAGGTCGAGTCTTGAGCTTGAGGCTTGGATCTGACCTGAAGTTCTTGCTCTATCCCAGAATTCCATGTATCCTCGTAAGTTACCGAATCCAGCCAAACAAATAATGTTCCCTTGCGGATTGTAGTGAACGCAATTCCTCGGCCCAGTTCCAAAGTCATACACAGGCTCACATTTTACGTTGAATAAGGTGGCTTTAGCTGGCATGACTGCACAATGTCAGAGGTCAAGGTCAAAGTTGAGATGCAAATCTGAGGTCAGGAAGGTGAGCATTCTCTTATATTTTGCTCTTATATTTTGCTTTTATGATGTTATTTTTTTTATTGTATGTAATATGTAATTTTGATCTTATTATGCATTTGGGCAGATGGGCGCTTTTTATGTATGCGTTGAGTAGAATAGTGCAATCCTCTTAGGCCCTCACTTTCTTGACTCAAGGACCACAATGGAATTAAGTGCGCATTTTGGTGTACTTTTTGTGTATTTTTATCCTTGGTAGTACCTAAATAAAGTGAAATGAAATGAAGAGAGCACCTTCAAACGTTCAAACACATTTTGAAGTTTAATTAATCATACAGAAACTACTGTGTAGTTATTAGACAAAGTTTGATGTGTACATTATTAGTTTAATCTTTCCTCAGAACAGCTGGCACACATAAACATTTAGGCTGACATTCTCGAAGGGCGCCTAACTGTAGACTTGAGTTTTATTAGGCTTCAAATTGAAGTCCCATTCTCAAAGTCTGGACAAGAAGGTTTGAAGGTGTATTTTTGTACTTACAGGGATGCTGAGCAAGATTTTGGTCCAACCTCTGGCAAATGTGGGGACTCTTGCTGGAGGACATTTTTAAAATGGCTGCCGACATTCCAGAAAATGGCATATTAAAGCTAAAAACATATCATATTTTTTTTTTAATTTTTTTTAAAAACAGCTGAGAGTCAATATGAAATCAATTTTGGGGTATTTCTTAATGCTAATTATTGTGTAATGCTATTCAAATAATTAAAAAATGTATGGTACCATTAGTGTCGTCGATTTTCCAAAATGGATGCAAAATTCTATGTAATATCCTTAAAAGTTGGCATTATCTTACTACAGCCCCCGTGATGTCATGGACCCCCTAGGTTGGTGAAAAATAAAACCATCCGTTTTCATGCTTACGAATATACTATCAACCGATTACACTGGATATGCTTGAATGCACTCCCCACACACACACAGCAGCTGCAGTTAGTACATTGAACATCTGAAGGGCACACCCACGTAATAAACGCTCTATTGAAATACACGTAAAATACAACATCATGCCCTCTGGTTTACAACCCGCGGGACAATATATTGAATATTTTGAATCCATTTCCATATAGATCACAACTGAAACTTTCAAGAAGTTGCAATTTTGGATATAATTCTTGTATAGATTTTATAAAAAGGGCATATGAACATCGCCACACTCATCACTATTGTCAAAGGACCCAAGAACTGGGTGGGTTTGCAGTTTATTCCTTAAAAAGAAAGAAAACAAGTATTGTCAATGTTTGACATTATAGTCAGAACTTATAGTCCCTGTTCACTCCTTCTTTCTTGTTTAACCTTCTTTCCCCCAAAACTACTAAACCCCTTTTTTGCTTAAAAGATTACCCCCAAAAGAAATCCCCTTTTGTCCTACGGACGGGAGCTAACACTTTAGTTTGATGATATCCAACTGTATATATACTCTTACTATAGCCCCCGTTCTGTTGTTTTTTAAAAAGTTAACTCTATTTCCGTTTGATTAAACCAAGAGATTTACACTTGCAAGCAACAAACTTTCCACGCATGCGGCTTTAAAAAGTTAATACCAGGGAGTATACTTTACACAACCGACACGTGCAATGGCTACATACACGCACACTTAATTGCAACGACCTTCACACGAATGCCTACCATATACGTAAGATTTAGATGTGGACGACACCCACAGCACTAACAATCTAATTTCTAGCAACCTAGGGGGTCCATGACATCACGGGGGCTGTAGTAAGATAATGCCAAAAAGTTAAAAAGGTGTATCCATGTAATGGGTGATTCTTCGGGAAGTCACACACATGACCGAACTTTATTAGGTTTTATCCGAACTTATCAAAAAATAATGTTTCCACTTTCGCTAGATTGGTTGTTTTGTCATGGAGGGCAAATAAATTTCGGTCATGTGTGTAACTTCCGAAGAATGGCCCTAATATTGTAGGTTTAACTTATTTTATCCAAAATGGACAGACTGTTCTGGTTTTAAAGCGATGAGTTGATTGTGGTATATTGTGGGATATGCTTAGCTGATAGAAACACAACCATACCGGATTTAGAGCTACTCATTATGTTCCTCAAAACCACCACTATGCTTGAGTATCAGGTTGTTGCAAAAAGACAACACCAAAATTTAAAGGGGAATTTTGTGATCCAACCTCGTCCCCCCAATTACCTCGTGAAAACGATGAGATTTTTATATCATCTTCTGAAAAACATTAGTCTTAGTGATCCATGGTACAAAATCTTTTTCTTGTGTGCAAAGTCGTGCATATCTGTAAGAACGTGCAATTTGGATTTTCGGTCTGTAAAGGACAGAAATTACAGCACAGGGCCTATGGGACCGTGGGGAACAGCAATTGCTCAAAACACAAAAAACTTCAATTCGGGACGACTCAAGTTTTGGAATAGCTTTTCTTCAAGGATATCTAGCGAACCATGGAATAAAACAGAATGTGCTGGAGAATTCATGGCATGCACCTTTAAAGTCAAACACAAAATAGCACACTTGAATTGCCCGTGATAAACATATAATACCACAAACTAAATAGTGTGACTTCTGTAATACCAAGTACTATAAGTTACCACAGAATTACATTGTCTGGTAGAAAAGAAGGCATAGTGTCTTCCCACAATGCAATTCTTCCCATACAATTTGTGCACTGGTTGTCACATGAATTTATAGTGCAACCAAGGCGAACTCGTATTACGCGATGCGTTCTAAATATGTCCCCGCCGAATGTCGCGATCACTAACATGTGATAAATGCAAATACAACACTAACAACCAACAATAAAAAACCCCAAGCAAAAAAAAAAAGATAAAAAAACAAAAAAAAAAAAGACAAAAAAAATGAAAAACAAACAAATAACACAAAACCCGCAAAACCCCACAAAAAAAACCACAAAACACAAAACTCTGTAAACACCCACACCCACACAGAATTAACAACAACTCAAAAACCCACCCCCACGCAAACCCCACCCCAAACCCAATACCCCGTAACTCGCTTCCCCCTTCCCAAAACAACACAACACCCCCTACCCTCCACAACATCCCGCAACACCCTACCCCCTCCCCAAAACACCCTCACCCCTCCCCAACACTCCACCCCTCCCCAACATTTTACCCCCCTCCCCAGCACCCTTGAAAACACCCCCTCCCTAACACCAGCAACACCCCACCCTCCCCAACACACTTGCAACACAAAACCCCCCGCGCCACAACACCCTGCACACCCCACCCCCTCCCCAACCCACCCGCAATGACCCAACCCCCTCCCCAACACCCCACCCCCTCCCCTATGCATGTAGTCTCCTTGTAGCGAAGGAATTTGCCTATCCGACGTACCGTTTCAGAGATACAGCACTTACGCATATTAAATTAGCTCATTAGCATAACTAAGCCGCTGGCCGATGCTCAACAACTTTAAAATTTCAAAGAAATTGTACCCCATATAGGGTTTCATTCAGAGCAGGGAAAGTTTGAGTATCCAATGGACAGTGTCAAAAATATAGCAATTACGCGGATTTTTGCATACAATTTAGCTCAGTTGCATACTCCAAATTTGCCCAAATACGCCCAAAATCTTAATCGGTCGAGAACTCTTCAGCCCGCTTCCTCCACCAGGTACATAAATACCCGTACGAACTCCAGAACGGGTACACAGGCCTGAGGGAACTTGCATAAATTATGCAAAATGAGATACTAATTAGCATATGTTACTCCCAAAATCAAATCAGGTGAGAACTCACCAACCGCTTCTTCCACCAAGTTACAGCATTGTTGCCCTTACGGAACTCAGCTAATTGTTTATTACAACATGGGTTAACATTTTATCACGGACGAACGAGACACGGCGAAAGGACGGGACGAAAGGCGCTGCTGGCATTTTATAGTCCCCGTTCCGAACTTGTGCGGCGGGGACAAAAACAGTACTGTAGAACAGAACCCATCCCAATCTTGCATTTTAAAGGCTGACTCAGAGATTTCCTGATGAGGGGGCACTCATTTTTCAAACAAATCATGTGTTTTGCATATAACATAATGCTTCCATATAATAATCACTTGTGTATGAAATAATAAGCTCAAATCGAAGTCTTGCATATAGAAAAATAACAAATTTGTTATAAAATTCGGATCCGGAAAATTTTTTTATACACGGTTTCCTAGGCACTGTTCTACTGGGCCAACATGTACTGCATAAAACGAAAAATCTGATTCATCTCTAAACTTGGAATTATTAAGCATTTTAGGCTAACTATCTTTAGTTCTAGATGACTATTTTAATTACTAACCACAAAAATTATATTTCGAAATCTCTGAGTCCAGCCTTTAACTACTTTTGTCATATGCATTCATGTGACAACCAGTGCAAATTCAATGGAAAAAAAAGAAAGATGCATTGTGGGAAAAGAAAGAACACTATACTTCCTCTTGTTCTGGCGTGGGGTCTAAGTTATTAGTGGTGAAACTGTTACTGGGACAGATTCACTATTTTGCATAAAATGGCCTATTCTGAAACTACCACAGGGAATTTAAGGATCCTTGTAACTCAACTATCAACATTCAAACATTTGATTCAGAATATCCCAACATATATGGTTAGGTTTATATTAAGCACGGAAGGATACAGCCATAAATGACGCAGAATTCCTAGAGTGGGACTCCAGTCGACACTTGTTATATAGGACCCTTTTGGCTTGAAACAAAATAATAAAACATATAGTGTAGTGGGTTTAGAAGGGTGGTCTCGGGCACCACCCTGAAATCAATTTTTTTCTAATCAATGTCTCTATATCAGAAAAAAATGTGTAGGAAACGATTAGCTATGTTACAAAAAATCAAAAAGTGTGCCATCGTGCCATATTTAGGTAAATGATGCAAATTAGGATCGCCATTACAGAAGAAAAATATAGTTTTCACTATCTCAACAACAAGAAACAAAAATGTTCTTCTAGAGCCAGTAAGACCGCTTGCCGGGCCTATTTGGTATTGTTTTTTTGCTTCGGATCAAAGATGGTAGCCAACATGGCCGCCTCAAAGATCTACAAAGTATAAAGTGCTAAATGCCTGTTTATTTAGTCGTATAGCATAAAATGAGAAAATGAATTAAGGATAGATGTCTTTGACTATTAGAAAACTCATATCTGCCTGTTTTGCTAGTGAGTAACATTTAAAGACCACTATCAGTGATTTGAAAAATATTGGAAATGTGCAGGAAATAGATCAAAGTGAAGGATAAGTTCTGTTAGAATTCTCATAAGTTACACCTTTTCCAAGCTATAGAATTGAAAGAAAAGGAATATAAACCGGCAGTCAGGTGTTCCAAGATACGATTCTCCATTCAATTACGTGTTGTAGTAGTAAGTGTCCGTTCAGACAGTAATGACTAAAATCTCCGATTCTGTCCTTATTAGGTTGCTTCTGGTCTTGTCATTGGCAGGGTATGTTAGGATACCTGTACTTGTTACGTACATGCTAAAATCTGATTTTTGATGATTTTTTTTCGATTTGCTGATTTAGCAAATCACTGATAGTGTCTTTAACATTCAATATGGCGGCCAATTTGTCCACCTTCAAAATGTGTTAAAACTTAAAAATTTACCGTATATTTTCTCCAAATTAGGATGAAAATGTGAATTAAATATGAGAAATGTGCGTTTGACCAATTAAAACCCAAAGCTGGTATTTTTGTTTGGTTAACTTATTTGAAAATGAAGATGGCGACTAATATCAGCGAGTTCAAAAAAATCTTGAAATTGGAAAGCGGGCTTTTATTAGCCGAAATCTTGAATTTAAGAAATACTACGGAACCAAAAATATCAGTTATGAGTACTAATGATATTAGACATATTTGATTGCACTTGATTATTCTTTTGGGTGCTATGTCTAGATTTTTGACAAAATTTTGCTTTTTTTAATTTTACAAAAGTTTTAAATTCTTTGATGTGGCCATATTGACCGCCATCTTTAAATTTACAAATATAAATGCCAACAGCTGTTGTGTTTATACTGGTCAAACGCATATATCTCATACTTTAATCACATTTTCATCCTAATTTGGGGACAATATAAGGTAGGTAATTTCTAAGTTTTAACACATTTTGAAGGCGGACAAATTGGCCGCCATATTGAATGTTTTAATATACTACTCACTTAGCAAAACAACAGATGAGTTTTCTCATGGCAAAGACATATATCCTTTAAATTAATTTTCCTTTGATGACTATACGACTAAATAAACAGCATTTAACACACTTTGTGTATCTTTGTATATCTTTGAGGGGGGCGGCACTGTTGGCTGCCATCTGGGATCCGAAGCAAAACAACAATACAAATATGCATGGCAAGCGTTCTTAATGGCTCTAGAAGACCCATTTGTGTTTCTTGTTTGTTGAGATACGGTGAAAACTATATTTTTCTGTAATGGCGATCCTAATTTGCATAAATTTACCTAAAAATGGCGCGTGGGACAATTTTTGAATTTTTTTAACATCGCTAATCGTTTTTCTGCGCATTTTTTTTTCTGATATAGAGACTCGATTAAAATTGATTTCAGGGGGTGCACTAGACCCCTTTCTACCCACGAAACTAATATAAATTAGGTGTTGGTTCATTTCCTAAGAATTTTGGGAACAGAATGCAGTATTTCGACAATTCAACTTTTGCAATGTAGATGTAGTGAAGTATGGAGGAACCTTAAGGTGGCCTACAATTTTGTTTTGTACATATTCAAATTAGCTCCTGAATATTCATTAACATTGTTTAATATATTGTGCAAACTATACAGCATCAGAAGTTATCATTAATAATAAAATGGTTTTATAAAGCAGCATTCCTACACATCAGGCACTGTTATTACTGTATGGCGCCATCAGGAATCGTCACCTGGGCAGGCAGCTGGCCAGCGCACAATCCTATCAGCACGTATACTCCATCGAGTCAGTGACGTCAACGCTTCAGACAGTTGTTTTGGCGTTATATTCGGCATCACGTCTTTGTACGCGCGCGCGTACGTAGGTCGGCGCTTTGAATCAACGCTCCACGATTTAATGCTGCGAATAATGCATTACACCCTGACGTCCCTGACTCTAGAAAGATGGAAGCACTATAGATGTAATAGTCCCTAAAAAACAGCTACCCGAATATCACTTGGGTCGACAAGGCAAGCGAGATAAAGTGCCTTTCCCAATCCACACAACACTAGCAAGCCGAGCACAACCACAAAATGCTTATTTCTGCTAATTACAGTTCAACTTTGTTCAAACTGAATAGATGCTTTAGCCCATTTTACAAGAACCTTTTTGTATCAAATAATGTAAAGGCTTCATACTAGAATCATGAATAGATTGTTGTACAGTCCGAAACATGCTATCGATTCCTTTGTTTGGAGTCAATCAAGAACGGAAGTTTGCATTTTGAATTTATTCATGCATTTTGTCTTACATATTTGTTTGTGAGAAATAGGACTTTTTCTAATTATGACCTGGTATCGTCACATCAAATTTCTACTTTATTTTCTTGGGTAAACTATACAACCTCTCAGAACGAATTCAATCGTTGACACGCCCCAAAAACTTTTAATGAACTGACGGGAATAAAAAATCCTACTACGGTATAAAAACGCCACGGCCGATTTAATTTTTTCCCCCCACCAAATTATGTGCAACTGATATCTTGGGCAAAATAATTTAGCGTTTTTACAACATGGCACGCAATCTATACAATAAGTCTTGTTATTGCTCAGTTTTGACTTTTGGAAACATTCCCTGGGAAAAATCGTCATGGAGCAGACTGGCCATAGACAGGGTAGTACCAAGGGAAATGCAGGGGAGAGTGCCCTCCCATTTTGACTCTCTTGTCACCTCCCCTCAGGAAATATTGAGGGAAACTATGCAAAGGCTCAATCGAGGCTCAATCCCTTCAAAAACCCCAGTTATGTCAAAGAATGATCACTATCATCTAGTCATAGTTAGGAAGGAGTGTTTGACTGGGCCGATAACTTTAAAGGGGGATGGCCCGATTTAAGGATATGAAGTTTTCATCTTGATAGATTGGCCATCACTCCAAAACCCCATATGTAAAGTTTCGCGCCAATATTTCAACCCGTTTTGATGCGAGAGCTAAAAACGTGATTTTGTAAGCCCATAAAGTACTGTATACAATTATATTGGTCGACCAAAATGGGTCACATTTTCGCTCATAACCTCCAAACCAAACATCCTTTGGCTCTAAGATTTCAGAGAGTAAATGAGAAAAATAGTAGCTTCTTTAGATACCAAAATGTTGACCACTTCCGGTAAAATCTGGGGCTTCTGGGGACGAGGCCTATAGCGATCGTGCCCATGGACCTTTAATTCTCCATGGGCGGGTGGTATGAGCCATTCACCCCAAGGCCTATTCCCGGTTAATTTTTTAGAATGTGCACGAACGCGCTTATTTTCGGTTGATTACCAATAATACAAACGAACTCGCAGGCGGACACTTGTTTTCGCACCTACCGAGGTCAAAGCTCCATACTAATAAAAATATTACAACCTGTGGCATTCTGTTTATGGTTAAATCCGTCACAACCGTCATAGCAACTACGAACATGTTAGCCCACGCTATTTTGGAAATCTGCAAAAAAACACCGTGCCTGATCTTTGCGGCGGTAAACTTTCTGAACAAACCACATGCCTGACGATGTTCTTGGATATCTAAGGATATCTAAGAAAGTGCATTTTCCATGCTGTAAGTTTTTATTTAGGTATAATGGGCTTGGGCGGTAAACAACTTAAGCGTCCAACAGTGAGCTCGCTTGTTCAAGAGGCCGTCCGACCCTCTAGCCTTTATTCTATCTCTATGCTTCACCCAAATTATTACTTATTGGTTCCTTCTATCACATGCTTTCTTTAACACGTAAAGTGCCTAATGACCGAATATTCGGTCGTAGCTATTGTTTACGTCATTAAACAATATGAGCTGCCCCTTTAGTCCAACGGCATTGGAAAATTCCGTACGTAAATACCGGCATTCACCTCGGTCAAGGTCCGATTTACACCCAATAAAAACTGCCGTGTCATCGGTCTTGAAGCCATGAATGTGCGGTTGTTTTTTGTTTTTTTAAAGAAATTTTAGGAATTTTTTATGTCCAACCCCCCCTAAATAACCTCATGTAGATGCGAAGTTCCTGAAAATCAGTTGGCAAAGAGAGATGGGCATTGTAGCAATTCCAAACAAGTGATTGCGCCTGTTTTGCGAAAAATAGCAACACATTAGATAGAAACACTGGACGGCTGAATCGGGCTGAATCTGATGTAGATATAATGGCGTTTTTTTGTCGCCGAAGCGATGAAAATGAAGGAAGTAAACCGTCTTTTTCAAGACCATTCAAGTGACGCCGAAGGAGATTTTAGAGGCAGTGAGTAGTTGATTTAAATAATTTTCCCTAATTGAAATGATTTTACCAGATTAATTTACTCCACCACTGGTTCAAACATTATGCTAATAACTCCGTTATCCCAACCATATCGCCCAAATAAAATTTTTAATTTTTGCGGTATCGATACCCGGTACCGCCCATCCCTACCACTACCCAGAAGTACAAACCAACTCTTCTTTGGCTTATACATTCACAGGTACATGTGGGACGGTTGGGCGGGAGACTCACCAGTGGTGAGTATATTAATCTAGGTAAAATACCATTTTCCAATTAGGGAAATTTTAATTCCCTGCATTAATATACTCAACCACTGGTTCAAACATTATGCTGACTTCGCAGCTGTACTGGCGGTGGGAATGACATGTCCAATTGTACTCCTAAGCCTATCAATAATCTGGAACCTTCCTAGTCACAATGTTTGTTAAATAGTGAGGTTGGTGGATCCTTCTAACATTTACATGCTTATTCAACAATATGAACTTCTAACTATAGTTAAATGTTGTGGCATATAAAACTTGGGAACTGAAATATAACTGACAAAAATTTATTCAACACTTTGAACTTCAAACAATAAACTTTTAAACTCAAAAGCAATCAAACAAGCTTAGAACAAAATATATAAGACAGCATTTTGGTCAATCTAATAATCCTATAATCTGTAATGTTTAATTTTTTTTAAACTGGATACAGTGATTTCGTAGCATAAGCTGTATTACGTTTCCTTTCCATATTGTTACTTATTGGAACGTTGGAATTTCACAATCAAGATGAGATTTGTTCATTTAGGGAACCATTTAACTTTTTCTCCCAAAATTTTCTTAAGTTTTTCCCCGCTCTTGCCGTTCCTAACGTGGCTTAGAGAAAAATGAATAATCCCAGACAAATCTCTAGGTAGAAGGCAGGAAAAGTTGTGTCTGAACTTCCAAAATGCTGCTCTCCTAATTCCTCAAGGATCACTCCTTGGAACAATTAGAGCTATATCTACCTTACGATTGAGTCTGTTCGAGAGATTAGTATCATGAGCTTTGGCTAACTTGAAATCATCTTCGCCTTGCCATTTCATAACACTATGATTCGTCTCTACTATCCAGCGTGCAATGGTATCTTTGGAGGAAGCTCTGACTGCACCTTTCTTATGGGTAAAGGAACAGTGAGAGTTATACCTCTCTCAGGCTTAGTCCTGTCCAAATAAATGGCAAAGTCTGCATGGACACATTCGTTTCTTTTGTGACGATGCGAATTGTTCAAAGTTTGCTAAGAAGAATAATCTTGGCCAGATTTATTTTTCAACGACTCATTTTTTGCCATGAATTCCCGATTTGTGAGTAGTCGTAATCCATTCCCGTTCTTTCCCAGCGAAAATGTTTTTGTTCTGTTGAGAGGGCATGTATCTCGCTCCTCGACGCCTCTGATGTCACTGCCACTAAACACACAGTCTTTAGCGTGAGAAATTTCATGGTCGCCTTCGCCAAAGGTCAAAAGGCTCTCTGATAGCATGTTAACACCTAAGCAAACTCCAATTTGGAGTCAGGGGATCTATTTTTAGGTCTCAATTTATCGATTCCTGTGATCAAATCTGATAAATCTTTGCTTGACCCAGGGGACAAACCGTAATCTTTGAATAAGCGATATGCCGACCTATAACTGCTATGGATTGGGGGTTGAAGTTATGTTTATAAACAATTCTTGTAAAAGAAATCTGAAACTTCGGTACAGAAGCAGAAAGGGATCTGAATTCCGTTCTTCACACCATACAATAGAATTCTGAGTATAGCATTCGTAAGTTTTGTGTGTTGGTCTTCTGGCTGAACCCCATAATACTGGAGCTCTTGCAGAAAATCCTTTCTGAATTTTGCCTTTAGTGGACAGCTTCCAGGCTATAAGTTCAATGCTCTTGGGTCGTATGGACAAAGTCGTCTTCCTTTGTTCTTGGTTAGCAGATTTCACGTCTGCGGAGCTTTATAGGTAAGGCTATCATCAGATTCAGTAGATTCTGGATACACACTTGTCTTTGCCATAGTGGTGCTATCAGTATTATCACCAAATCCTCTGATTTATCTTTTTCATTACTCTCGATAAGAGGATGGGGTGGAAACTGCAATATGCGAGCCTTCCTCCCATGAAATCGTGATGCATCGTCGGCTAGGGCATTAGGTTATGGAGCTAGTGAACATATATTGTCAGGACATTTATTGTTCTGACCTGTTGCAAACAAGTTAAGAGTGGTGACCCATTGTCTGAACTATTGATTTGTACTACCGTATCCGGTAGAGACCACTCTGTGCGCTTTATTGGATGTCCCCTGGATAACCTGTCTGCTTGAATTCAGAGCCTGGGATGTGTACTGCTTTTAAATTGACTGTTCGATCCGACACCAATTCAGGCACCTCCCATGTGCGGGGTAACACAGTTCTGGGGATTTTGTTCCCCCCATTTTCATCAGGTAGATACCACTGTTGGCATTGTCTGATTTCACTAGAACTACTTTTCCTTGAATCTTTCTCTGGAAATGTTGCAACCCGAAGAAACACAGCTTGCATTTCTAACCAATTTTATGTGCTTTTCTCCTGCTATTCTGGGGGGCCAACTGCCGCTCACTTGATCGTTGTCCATGTGAGCTCCCACATCCCAATTTTGAGGCATCTGTTATCATTACTGCCTTGGGTTTTGAATCTGTAAGCTGACGCCTTTTAATACATTGTCTGGTATCAGCCACCAGGTTAGATGCTATAGCAGCTCTGTGGACTGGAATCTGTGTGTCCAAGGCTTGCCTGTGATGGGCGCCAGTGACTTAACAAATAAAGTGAATTGGTCTCATGAATAGACGACCCCATGGCACAATGTCTATACACGCTGACATCTGACCCAGTACACTGAGAAACTTTCTGCTGGGTGTGGTGAATGAACTATCCTAGCTGAAATTATTAGTTCGTGACTACGTGATTGAACTGTCCGCGATGCGTTACACGCCTTTCTGTAACATCTATTTTCATTCCCAGATACTCCCGATTCTGAGTTGGAGATAGGATTGGATTTCTCCAATTTATTACAAGACCAGATCCAGTGATAGTTGTATTGTTTTCTTGAATTGCGAACCTTGGCTGTCTCGATTGTTTGCACATATGATCAATCGTCTTAGAAACTGGGAAATTGTGACTGGATGAGAATGAAGGTATGCTCCCAACACTGACATGACTTTTGTAAAACACCCTGCGTGCCGAAGTTAGTCAGAAAAAAGTGTTTTGTTAACTGGTAAGACTGGTGAGCCACTGAAAATCTCAGATACTTTCTGTGTTCTGGGTGTACAGGAATTTGAAAATAAGCTTCTTTCAGAACTCTATTTTGCCTGCCCAATCTCCTGTATTGAGTGACTGCAGCTTATTGTTCTGACAGGTTGGCATTTTGAATTTTCTTTTCTGACAAATTTGTTTAGGGGTTTTACATTCAGTATCGGACGCATAACCTCCCCTTCTTTGGAATTAGAAAAGACGACTGTAGAATCCTTCTTGATCGTCCTCTTTTGATACAATTCGATAGCACCTTTTCCTAACAAGTTTTGAACCTATTATTAAAATACATGTTTTGAGTACTGGTTTATACCGTATCTCGTATTGCGTATACCTGTGAACGCCGGAGGTCTTGTTATGAAATCGATCAATATCCTTGCGATACTATCTTGATCACCCATTTGTCTGATGTTATTTTTTCCCAGTTCCGAGAAATTCTTGAACCCTCCCCCCTACTTGTTGTGATTTGAGGGGAGGCATAGTGGTTAGTAACTGCTTTGAAAAACTTGTGTTCCTTTCTTCGGGAACTGTTTTCCACCGGAGCTTAGGGCTTGCGAAAGGGCGTCCTTAAAATACTTGACGATCTGACCAAATTCTTGTGACCAAATCTGATATGACTTGCATCCCGTCTTATTAATTGGTCCTTTTGGCCCAGCATGTTTATTTGCTGGTTTCCATTAATTTGTCCCCGGAGAACCCGGGAATCCCCGTTTCTTGGGGTTAGGTTTTGGTGTAAGACATGTCGCTAGTTTCCTAGCATCCTTGACATCGTAGCATACTTATGCATTATCTCTGAGAATTCCCCATGAAAATAAATGGTTAGATCCAGGCTGATCCAAATATTTTTGACATTTGCATACTTGAAGAGATTAACGATACATGAATGCCGCCGTCTTCTAGCCTGAGATCGATAGTGCGTCACCTCAAAGCACAATCTGCTATGGATTCAAAAGTCTGAAACACTCCATGTATCAAATTCAGCCACCTCTTCAGACTGATATTTGTCAGGCTCATTCATGATAGTATTCACGGCATTTACCATAGTGGAACAGAGATTTGCTGCTCTTAAAAATGACCTGGCCGACTCATCACATTTTTGCAGATCAAGTTCAGCTGCTTTTACCTCTTGTCTAACTTTTTAGTTTGGTTAGATTGGGTACCTGATTTATTATTCGGACACACCAGCTGAGCTGTGTATCATGTCTAGCTTTGGGACCCGATTATATTTTTTCCAAATCTGGCTCTAGTACATGAATGTCATACTGTTTCGTAGTTGCAGCATTGACATTACCAGATTTCATAAATTTCTCAATCGTATCCAATTTTGCTTTCATCATCCATCAAGCGGCAACTGGGAACTTTGGTTTTGATTGGCTTTTTGAACGTTTGAGCAACATAGGGAGTTATATTCGAGATACTTGATCATTATGAATATTGTCATAATATGAAGGTAACTGTTTTAACACCGATATCCACTTAACATCCTCAAGTGAATAGTTGGACACACAAGATCCAGAAACACTGGGCACATCACCCCCACTGTCCGGAAGAGAACTAGTCTCAATTCATTCCAAAAGAGAAAGATCATCACCAGCATGAACCTCAGGCTCCAATTCATCGACATGATCTTGTCCCCCCACTTCACGATCCTCCCTAACAGATCAAATTTGCTTTGACGTTGAACCATGGGCAGAGTGTAGTGTCGGCAGAAGTAGTGCCCTGATCTACCTGATGAACACTCATTTCTGACCCGTAAATGTGGCATGCCTGATTGAATAGTTTTCAGCCATTAATTCTAGAAACTTTGATTTTCATCTTCCATCCTGTCAATAAATGTTCCATATCTACACCTGAACATGAGATTTGGAGAGGTATGGGCTTTGCTACTGGCTTTGGTTTTGCTGGTTTACTATTACTCTGGTTAGTACTACAGCTTTGGCATTAGCGCTTTGAGGCTGCTTACTAGAAGCACTACCTGTTTGCTACTACTAGAACCAGCTTTTGCATTTTGGATTTGAAATTCTTATCTTTAGCCACGATTTTTTCCCCATCTGGAGAATCTGATCCGACCTCCTGAGGATTATCTATTTGTTTATTGGAAAATATTTGAGATCAGTTGTAAAGCCACCGGCCGCCGGGCGGGAGCGATCACGAAAGCGTACAATCGAAATACACCACGTGACAAAATTCGGCAGGACTCGGAATAAGCTCTGATTACACCAAGTTCGGCTTCAAAAAAAGATCACGAAATGGTATTAAAAACAAATTCAGTCAGCGGAGATGGATTATAGTTTTTATTTTTAATTTTACAGTATAAAACTTACAAATTTGTATTTTAATCAACAAAACATCCCTACATCCACTATATCGTCTTCTTTCGTTCGGCTGGGACAAACGCGCGACTTACGCGGCGCCAAAGAAGAGTTGATTGGCCTTCTGGGTAGTGGTAGGTGGGGGTACCGGGATCGATACCGCAAAAATAAATTTTTAATTTGGCGTTTATGGTGGGATAACGGAGTATTGCATAATGTTGAACCAGTGTGAGGTATATTAATGCAGGGAAATTAGCATTGAACCAAAAATCGAGGGAGATATTATAGATGCCCCCATAGGAGCCAGACTAGCCGTCAGTAGAGTAGTGTGTGAAATATTCGCCGGGTCACAGAGTTCATTCAGCTCAGTGCGAGTCAAGTGATTCATCGTGGTACGGTCATGTGCACTGACGTGGCTGAATGCTTGCGAAGCGGATCGTTGTGACAAGCAAACAAATGAGGTTTCAGTTAAGTTTTAATGTATTGGCCGCGCTTTGCAACTGATAGTGCTTGACTTTTTGGCCTCAAATCAATGTCGGTTTTTGCTTCATGCTAGGACAATACAAAACAACAGTAGCATTTCCACCAGTACAAGCAGATCAGTTGTCACGGGTATGTGTTGGTGGCAGCTGGCCTAAAGAATAGTTACAGTCATGACAGTACTGGGCCGGGTCAACACAAGTGTGCGGAAAGAGGTTAGGTTTTTCTTTTATAAGCCTTTATTTTTTATCAGATGGTGTGTGGAAATAGTCATACCGTATACCGAGTCAAAAAAAACAAATCAACTCAAGTCAATAAATCATGTCAATAATAAATACAGTTTTAGAAAAAATTACAAAATTCAAAACAATACAAAAAATCCCCCTCCAGTTTAGTGATAGTGCTTTTATTTTTCATGGAAAAATGACACTTATAACAGGACTCTAAAAATTGAAATTCCGACACCATTGACTCATTTTTTTTGTTTGACTTGGCTTTTTATTCAAATACAAATTTGTCCTTGTGATAATATCAATATTTAGCCAACAAAAATTATTCACTCAACCAAAAATCATCAACCATTTGGAGAAATTATTATCCCAAGACAATGCAGAGCTATTATAAAACACCCAAAAATCACCAGATTTTATAGAATGCTGCCCTTCGGCCAGGAAGGGTTAACTTACTCAAGGTTACATTGCTAGTTTCTCCTGTCTGAGGTCAAGAAAGTGCAGCATCTGTTCGCATTAATAAGACCACCAGTTGTGTCTACATCCAGGGTGTTACTGACCAGAACAGCCAGTCGCCTTTGATGAAGAGAAAACAAGATTGAGTTAACAGTAATTACTTAACACTTAAGTGGTCAAAGGTCTTGGCAATGGGCACACTCGTTTGGGGTCAAGGATCCTAACTTAAAAATGTATTTCCACAGGGAAATATTTCCAATAAAAAATTCATCCATGTCAAGACTATTTCTAGACATAACAAAATGAAAGAAAAATTAAGAACCATAATGGGACCAATTAATAGTAGTGGATAATGAAACATTAATTAATTTCACTTAGCATGTGTATCTGATAGTAAAATGGCCTACATACAGGAATACCCCCATTGGTGGAATGGGGGATACGCTGACATGGGTGATGCGAGTTTTTTGACACATAGAAGAGGTGGGATAAAGTTTATCGCTATGAGCTAGTAAAATCTCAATTCCCTTGGCACAGTCATTCACCAATGATTTTAGAAAATACTCCCCCTGGTTTTTGGGTATGATATATGATACCAGATTAGCACGGATCCAGGTTCATGTCAATTGTGTACAAGTACAACCCAATGAATGTGTCCTTGGTGAATGGCATATTGTAAACTCATAGTGTATCAGCATTGCATTTACAGTCCATATGGTGTTAAAGGCACTATCAGTGTTGGCTTAATAGTTAGAGCGTCTGATCACAGTCGGAGATAGGTGGGTCACCCAACCCTGGCCGGGTCATACCAAAGACTTTAGAAATGGTACCTACTGCCTTTCTGTCAAGTGCTTGGCATTTAAAAGAAGCGAGTAGGGAAAAATGAACACATAGAGCTACCAGAAGACTAACCCCCGACTGTAGCTTCACTGATTTGTCAGACGCATGGTCAGGGTTATGGAAACGGAGATCGGCGCCACCGCCCTATGCACCATTTCAGCGTGGGAAGGATTTAACGTAAAGTGTCAAAAGAAATTGAAGAATAGTTTAAAGTGAAGGCTATGTATATCACAGCGGTTACCATGGCAAATCATCTCTTTTATTTTAGGCATTTTTAAGCAAGATAAGTGGACACACAATTAAACTGATATAAGTAAAGACATGCAAGAGTAATTACCTCTGCAAATATCAGAAAAATTCATTGCGGGAATTGCCATATAGCCTACACAGTCAGGATTTGTATGTTATAGCCCCTCTCTACATATCAATTTCTCCATAGAGAGTTGTGTTAAACTAGATTTTAAGAAAAATCATATTTGACCACAATGAAATTTCGTATAATATTTACACAAGGTGAAGTCAGTGGTATAAATATCCCAAAATTAGTGTCAAAAGTGTGTCCGCCTTTGAATTTTTTTGTTTTATTCTGGACTTTTGTCATAATAAATGGAATTCAAACAGCTGTGATTATGTCGGTAGAATCTCCACACATTTTTTCAAATGAAAAATTTGGAGCAAAAAATAGAAAACTGCAAAGTTGCAAAGAAACCAACTCCATTCAATTGCATGTTGCATAGTGTCCATAAGGCCTTAAAAAAAAAAATTGTTTGATGGCGTAACCGACCAACCCTATTTTTAATGCCGACCCTACCTATTAGATTTTTTGGTGTGCAAAAAAAAGTTTAAAACCACATAAAACATAGTCATTTAGTATCGCGATATGATGCCTCCACCGGGTCGGCAAACACCGTCTGAGTCGCCGATTCTGGTGGTCCAAGCTAAAAAGGAAGACCAATTGCGTAACCTTGTAGAATATGGCCGCGAAAATGGGATTCGTACGTACACGTTAGGTGTACGGTGAAACGGGTGGTTGGTTCAAAGGTGTTGTATGATAAATGGTTGAAAGTAAACGCTCACAAGCGTTCAAGATCTGACTTGCGTTTGGAGGACAAAATGAGTAAAAACTGAAGTTCAAAACTTTTGAATGAAATAACTTTTTCTGGGGTGAAATTTGAGTAGAAACTGAATCTGAATTAGAAATGCAACAATTAACTCCCTTAAATGCTACCCCTCAAAATACAAACCTCCATGATAACCGAATAGGGAAAAAGAGAAAAATTTTAATTTTTCTTTTTTTATTTAATATTTTTACTGAACCTGTCAAAATTATAACCATAGTAAACATAAGTAAGGGTATTCTTACATTGGAATATGTTTAATAACTGTATTAATTCATTCTGATCCCAAGTCAGGAGTGTCTGTGGTTAGGTTAGGTGAAGTGGATGATATAGATGCTTTTTACCTTAAACAACCTATTGCAGAAGGAAAAATGATTGATAAAAAAATTCAAACTCAAAACTGAGCGTCCTAGGTCTAAATAAATATGAACTTGTTGTAGGGGGAGGATTGGGCATAAAAGTTGTATTTTAAATCCCATATTCCCTGGAATTTTTGAGTTTGAATTTTTTTATCGAATCAAAATAATTTTGTTACGCCTGCAGAAAATTAAGGGGTAAGGGTGTAAATTTTTTCCCATTATAATTTTTTCTAGTAAAGAGCATTCTGTCAAACTTACTACATATGTTTTGCTATTGCATTTAGAACAAATGACACAAATATGATATCTCTAGGGTATACCTTGTGAAATTATGGTCATTTGAAGTCTAAATTGGACAAAAACCTCAAATTTTGCGTACAATTTTGTCACTCAGACGTACAATTTCAAGAAGCTCTAAACAAAAACAGGAGGTAGGTGAACAATGCAAACTATTTTATTGTAAAGATAGGTGAATAATTTAACATTAAATTTAAAAAAAATAACAACTGGGCTTATTTTTGTTGTAGATATGGTCATTCCAAATAGACATGTCAAATTTTTGTCACTCAAAAAGGCCAATGTTGGCCAATGCCGAAATCAGGGAGTTATCTCAAACACCATTTTAAGGGCCAATATAAACCATAAAACAAATAAACAAAATAACAAAAAAACAACCAAAAAGCATTAAAAATATTTTTTTCAATCTAATAATTTTTTCACACCGTGTCCGCCAAACGCAAGTCAGATCTTGAATGCTGTCTCACAAACAATTTGTTGACATAGCCGATAGGGCAGGGAGCGATGTGAATGAGCCTGAGCATGTCTTGCGTACAGTGAAAGCTTCGAATGATGAGGTGAATTCAAGACAGTGTTCGGTATGGAAACATAAAAAAAAAAAAAAAATCCGACCTACCTACCCTATTTTTTTTTATATGTACGCCCAATCAAATTTTTTTTAGGCCTGGACAATGATGCTAAAAATATCCGAGTTTATCCTTATGAGGCTGCTGTCAGTCTTATCAACTTGTATCTTGGGTCCAATAATGTTACAGGCCAGTAAAAACCAGAGAGGTAAACAGAGGAGCAGTCCCATTTCCTGAAAATCCAAATTGAACCACGGATGCTCAACTAATGATAATAATAATAATAATGGACATTTATAAAGCGCCAGCCTACGGCCAAAGGTGGCTCACTGCGCTGTGCCTAATTTTATTACGCTGCCATCAGGAATCAGTCACAATCATTCGCCTAAGACCAGAGGCCGATAACAATAACAGATCGTTGTATCAACTCATATGTCTCAGGCCCTCTACGACACCTATGGATGTCAAGAAAAGGTTAGAAGATGAGTGATGAAAACAGGGTTGCCCGTCGGATGAAGCCACTAGGATTACTAGGATATGGGTTAAAAACATTCACTATCAAATATGATAACATCAACATTTCCATGGAATGTATAAGATGAAAACAAATTTGTCTGCTGAATACCGACTCCACCTTTTTTTTACACAATATTATGAGCCCATGTCAGCCTTATAGAAACTCTTATTTGAAATAGCTGCTCCCGGGCCCCCTGCCTGGGATATTGTAACAGCTGACAAATGCTGCGTGCACCCTGTAAAATACGCAGGCTGTTCTGGTTTCTGGTGTGTCCACGTCTTCCTCTGCTTTTTTTATATTCCTTCTCACAGGGAAACGATATTGGCATCAGGTGAGGAATTTGAACACAGGGGTGTCCACCTGCGGCCAGGGGCATTTGCGGTGAGCTAAGAGCTCGAATGCGGCCCATGAGGCACTTCCCAAACAATAAAATGAATAAATATCTGAACTAATAGATTAAAAAAAAAAGATGTCACTAAATATTTAATTTACCTCATCGTGAAACCAAACTTTTTTAAACATCGTTGGAAATTAAGTCCAATTTAATCAATCTGAAAACCAAATTTTCTAAAATTGTTGGAAAATTAGTCCACTTTTCTTCAAACTGAAGTCAATTTTTTTTTCAAAAATTGCTTAAAAGGTCAAATTTAATCACTAAAATGGATATTTGTGTTACATTTAGCCCAAAATTTGCATCTCTACTATGGGTTCCCAGGGGACCATAGCTGCAGACTCTGGAGTAGGACTCCCACCATACCAATATCTGGTACAGCTGTGGGTCCTACTTCCAAACTCTCGCAGGACATCAAAAACAAACTTCAGCCCCCTTTTACTTGCTTGCGGTCCGCTATTAGTGTGGATTCAACCAATGCGGCACCTGCCTTCAAAATAGGTTGGACACCCCTGCTTTAACCATTTTAAAACCAATTGGTTTTTTAAAAAAAGGCATGACACAAGCTAGTTATCAGAAGGTTCACTGAAGGTGCCTCAATTATTCAATCATCTAGCGGGTGCCCGCGCGTCGCGCGGGCCCCCGCTAGCTGAGTGAACGGGAGTGATCACTGAATCTGAAGCGATCACTGAAGGATAAAAGTCCCGTCTGTCCCGTATGTCAATTACGAATTGCGCTGGCAGTAATTTTCACCCTCAGTGGGTAATTGACCCCGGGCCCGGGTCAACTAGGGGTCCCGGGGGGGTCCTAGTGGCCCGTAAAAAAATAAAAGGTTCAGCCCTTGCGTTTGTAACAAAAGTCAGAAGAGGTGGAGAAAGTGAGAGAGAGGAAGAGTGAGTGGTTGAGTGGAGCTAGAGAGAGGAGAGAGAGAGAGAGGGGGGCAGATGAGAGACATTGGCAGATACAGGGGGCCTATTTTCCCCCTCATGCGGCAATGACATACTTACGTTGAGAAAATACTCTGTAACCCACGGAATTTCCATTTGTTAACGCGCTACGCGCGGTTAATAAATTTAGAGCAGGGCCTCTCTTGTTTTGAGAATTTTACAAAATCAATTACATATTTAGGTTTTGGTTTTATAAAACGGTTGTCATGAATGTATTGAAGTGAACTACTTACACTTTAAAAAAATCGTTTCTAATCAAATATAAGCATTAAAAAATAGGTGTTGGAAGTAAATGAACCTTGCAAGGTTTCTGCGCTTCGTGCCTGAACCCCCCCCCCCCCCACCCCGGGCCGCTTCATATATTAACTCTCCATGAACACTTCATATATACTGCCCCGCCTAAAAATCCGAACGATATAATTACTCTATTAAAAAGGTATGTACGTATGTAGGTGAATTCTAATAATAATGCCGGAGCGTTTTTCGCGTAATGTGTTTCTTATTGACCTGTGGTCCGTAATGCATTGAATAAAGAAGCATGATGTGGAAGTTTGAGAAAGATTTATCCATCTGCTGTTGCGCTTTCATGTTGAAAGCAGTTGGAGCCGTTGAATGGCATTTCAACATCGTTCGTATTTTTTTCGGCGGGAGTGTATTATTTATTTGAAACAAACTAAAATCCATTCAGCTATATTTTACTTTTTAAAAACCGTTTATCAGTACCTCTGCTTAAAAAGTTAAACAAATTACAAATTTAGTATTGTTTTTATCAATTGTTCATGAGAATGTGGTATTGGAAAGTGAACACTGCAAGGTTTTCGCGCTTTTCGGGAGGGGGCAACCCACTCCCGCTCCACCCCATGGGCTGTCTCCAATAAACACTCTACATATGAATATTTCAATGCAAAACCACTTTGCAATCAACATTATAATAGGCCTATTAAGCTCCCACACCCTTCGCAGTCACTGTTAACTTCAAACCCCCCCTCACACTCCCTCATCCCTCTGGTTTTGGGTTCTGAGAAAACGAAGTTGTTAAAAGGAGGCCCGTAACCCAATGTTCCCCCGGGGCCCGCAATTTCTCTTCTCCTCTGTGGCCCATTACAAACCCGCAACCCAACCCTAATCCTCAAATTTTTTTTTGTTTTGTTTTTCTTTTTCGTTGGATCCGAAAAATGGATTCAACCCTTGCACGCTGCATTTCATTAGCGCCAAAAGATGTCATGGCAAAAGCAGAATAGTACTGGCGAAGGCGTATACGAATATCGTTATAGTAGATGAATTAAATATGTGTAATGGCTCCGGTGGATTTTGGTAAAGGGGCCAAGCTGACGTTTTCCTCTGCACAACACATCCCCGTCGTTTCCCTTTAATTTTAGTGCACCACAGTTTCCACTCCGCTTTTAAATGAAAGTCTGCTACCATATCGATAAGATATCTTTAAGTTCCTTGGATTGTAGTTTAATGCGAGGGGCCTGCTGTGGCCATCATGCATCATGAGAGACGATCCAACTGAGTGAATCCCCTTC
>JAMKCH010013535.1:0-69808 GCA_023653785.1 Ophioderma brevispina | reverse complement strand
TAAGGAAAAACACATGAAAGAGCATTACAAACCATGAGGAAAAATAGGTTTTGGGTTTTTTAAAATCACCCGGGCACACTTTTAAACAAAATAAAGTTTGAATCAAATTTTTCAAAAAAAATGTAATAGCCTAGAAACCATAAAAAAGGAATTCGTTTTCAAAGGAAGGAATTTAGGCGGACAATAAGGAATATAATGGCCTATGGAACAACGAGGGTATTATTACAGGGAAATGGTCCGACTGCCAACAGCCCCGTCCCAGAACCCAAGACCTTATCGGAAGTGATGAAAATTTCTGCAAAAAAATTGGGACAAAATTTAAAAGAGAGCAAAAATGTGGCCACATTGGTCGAACAATATTAATTCACACAGTCACCATGGGGCCAACCAAATATTACCAATTCAGAACGCACAACAAACGGACTTGAAATGCCGTCGAGAAACTTTGCTGTAGGGGATCTAGGGACGAAGGAGTGATATCATAGATAAAAAGATAATATATATTTTAAATCGGACCACCCCTTCAATAAACCACTCCACAGTGGGGGTATTACACATTAACAGTAAGACACATTGAAATATGGTGAATAGAAAAAAAAAAAAACAAGAGGTGGTCACTGACTACAAAAACAAAGTTAAAGGAGAAAAAAGGAAATAGTATATAAGGCTCTTGGGAAAAGTCAAGTTCCGAGTCACTTAGTTATCCTGGTGAGAGGTAACTTTATCATTTTGCATGGTGGCGAATGAAATTAAATGTGCCTAAGAAAATTTGCACGAAAAATTTTTCCCATGAGTCATTTTTCAACTGAAAAAGTGGACAGAAAAGGAAGAAACAGCAGTATTCAAACGCTATGCCATACTGCTGTGTCCGTCTCAGACAGTGAGACTAAAATATCATATTTTGTACTTATTGTGGTATTATTTGGTCCTAGGGGGATGGTTTGGTATACCTATACTTGTTACAGAACGCGACAAATCTTAGTTTTGATTATTTTATGAGTGGCAATCACTGAGAGTGCCTTAAGAGAAGCATTATACTTATATCAGTGATGTAGAGGTGGGATAATATTATATTAGACTAGGGGAGATACCAAAATAACCAACTTGTATAACATAAAGTATGTTGTCCCCATCAGTGGGGCTAGGGGAAGACCATAAGTGCAATTATAATAACTATTCAACTCATATAACTGGTTTTGTTACCGAGAATAAAAGTGAATGAACCATGCACTACAGACGTCATGTTTATTATTTGTGGATGAGGAAAGTATTTGTGTTATGTCATATGAAAAAAATATGTTCAAATCGGGATAACACTGAAATATTTTCACGGTGAGGACACTTATAACCAATGACCTACACTCCCAGATAAAAGCAATCTGAAGGTGAGTTTCTCCACCGCATACCGAGGCCTGTAATTGAATATCTTTATCTCAGCATTGTGTTGCTGAAATGCTAGAATATCCTTGGTCATGATATTGGGGAAATGAAATTGAAGTGACATTTTATTCCTTTTCAAGAAAAATGTCCCAGTCTTATGTGGGGAAACGACGGTTAATGATTTAATAATTTATTATTGAATTACACTTGGTTTCCATAGCCGCCCGGGGACAACAAAATAACAACAGCATAGAGCGGATATACCCAATTCTATATATGTAGCAACATATGATATTATTTCCGGCTAATTTTGGGAACCGAAAACGAAGATCGGATTTTGAACACACAAGATTGTTAAAAAATTATGATTGATAAAGAAGAACGGTACAATTGCAAAATTCAATCTGAAGATATAAAAGGTTAAAGGTCACATAAGCAAATGTGAAATGACGTAACTATAGCTTGGGTAGAATATTTTTAATGTCAACGGTGATATGCCTAATAAAAGAAATGCGTAAATGCATATGCCTAATTATATCTTATTATAAAATAAAAAATAAGTAAACGCATTCTATAATGAGGTTGAATACCAAAAAAAAACCCAAAAAAAATTTACCTTGACACAGATGTAGGCGGCATCATGAACGTCGAAGGCGCTTCCCACACTGAATGAAAAGGAGACCGTAAAAACGGTTCATAGTTGTCAATTCTTGGAGATCTGTGGGTTTAAAATGAAGATAAAAAAAAGGGCTTCGCAGCTGAATGTATGTTTCAAGAAAAAAAATCATGCTGTTCCATTTTCAGAATGCAAGGACAAAGTTTTTTTTCAAAAACAGAGGCAACCTTTGAAATAGCACAACAGATGTGGATCATGTAAAGGTAAAATTCTTTGGTATTTTGGAATTTCCAAACCCAAAAGACTTAAATATTTAGAGTGAACTTCTAGGCAGGTTTACTTCAATAGATATACTTGTGAGTTTGCTTTTGGTGCGACACATCGTTCCCTGAGTAGAGTAGACAAGGACAACTCCGATGATTTCTGGTTACTACGACTCCTATAACCACTGTGGTTGATATAAAAACTGTGTCATTTACGGATACCAATCTTTCTTCAGTGCCCTGAAAACAAAAATTCTTCTTCATGTAGGAAATAACTTTTGTTTTCCTCTTTTTTTAAAAAAAAGTTGAGATCTTGCACAGTTGCATTGGTAATATGGGTAGTAAACTATATAATGTGAATGGCAAAGCTCGTGCTCATAGCGGTCAAAATATCACAGCGATAAATCTATGATAGAACCAGCGGCTTCCAAAACTCGGGCAATCACTGTCTACTGGTTACGCCCGGTGTAAAAGGAGATATGGTCCGGCAGGAAATACCATACTCCGGGCACTATAGACGAAAAACGGAATAAGGCGATGAAACTAATGCGCGTGAAGGAGTCAAACTGAATCGAGTTGCCCTATTATTCACCGGTGTAGGCGGACCGTTAGTCCTCCGGCTATAATCTCCTGCATCCGTGCCTGCACGCCGGTTCTTTTTCTTGGTTGAAACAACGAAATACGGTTCAACCCGGTGTGAACCACATAGCCACTCTCATCAAGGCTGATTTATGGCACCTACCCTTAACTTTCGGTCACATGGGCAGAGCTTACATGGGACAACCTAAAACTTGGAATCTCACCTGGAAACCACGCGGATTACCTAACGGTGAAAAAGCATCCCTTGGTCTTATTGCTATAGCAGCGACACAAAATCGTTAATGACCTTTTATAAACATGAAGGTCCAAAAATATTTACGGTAGGGAAATGGGGAAGGTCTTTCGTCAATTTTTCAGACACCACACCCCCCCCCGTGTTGCGTTTTTACATATTATATTCTCCAAGTTGATCTCCTTTTCTATAAAAAAACTAACGCATGCTTCCACCTTCCTGGATAAAACAAAAAATATTCATATCACATAGGAAATAACTGTTATGCCCCGTAAAACCCGCATTTTACCTACGTAAACAATGATCGATCCCTTACTTTTATTGCTCCATTCCAGCATCGGATGAACTCCGTCACAAACGTTTGAACCGGTGGAACACCTGTACAAACAAGACAAAAAGTGATGAATATGGTTAACCTTATTTTTGTTAAAGAACTGAAAACTGTGCAAAACGGTAAAACGGAAGCCAGTGCGAAAGGAATGACAATAACATTCATAACCTAAAAATCGCCAGACCAAAAAGTATTACACCCCCCCGCACGAAGCTTCTTTGAAAACCCTTAGCCATTTTATGGACAACGATCCAGGGAAAATGATTCTTTTAAAATCTGATGCGCATAGAAGGTATCCTAACTCAATTGCATAACATGAAAACACGGAAAAAATACGAGATTTAGATTCTCACCCACTGGAATTTCACATATGTAGTATGATATTCCGTACAAAGTCTTGGACTCCACACTCCATTTCACATCGTCCATAGCGAAAGTGATATAGGGCAAAAGGGTGAGCTGAATATTGGTATACACTGTTATTTTTGTATAAGAGAAAAGACTTCAAAAATTCTGAGACGCTCGCGCTTTCGCGCGGGAGGACCCCGAGGGGAAAGCGGGCATGGCGTTTCGCGGTAATGTACATGAAGAATCCCGCTTGGGTATAGGGTCTTGATACGGCCCTGCTAATAATAAAAAGGAAAGTAAATCATAAAAATCGATACCATGCATGGCCTCCCATTCGGTCCTTGATGGCAATGTGTAAGTGTACAATTGGTTACCATCAAGACCCGTCAATAAATTCAAACTGTGGTCATTAGTGTAGCCAACGTTTCCATTAATCCAATCCATCGATATAAGCTCCCGGTTAAAGATGTAAGGAAATCCTGCCAAAAAGTAATACAACTGTTAGAGGGGAATGATCCGATTTAACTATACAAAGTTTTCATCTTAATGAATGGCCTCGACCCCCAAACCCCATGTGTTAAAATTGCGCCGACATCAGTTGGGATTGGACGCCTACAATAATAAAACATTTCCAAGTCCAATGATAGCATAGGGCCACTCTGTAACATTTAATATGGTCATCCAAAGGGGACATATTTTCGCTCATAACAGCCATCTTTAGCCATAAGATTTAAGACAATAGTAGCTTCTCCAGGACACACATTTGCCCACTTCCGGTAAATTTTTGTTTTGGAGACGAGGATTAGCGATCGCGCCATGGACCTTTAATACACCATACTACATTGTGGTATTATGGGTCAAACTACCAAGAAAGAACAGGAACAGGCGCCAGCGAACCGGATTATAGTCCACCCACAACGGTTAAGAATAGGGCACTCTATTCAGTTTACTATTCACGCAACATAGTTTCACGCTTTTTTCCGATGTAGGTCTATGGAGCCGGAACTATGGCTCCCGGCGACTATATCTCGTTTTCCACCGGTAGTTCCGGGGGAAGTGCCCGGACAGTGCAAAATATCTCCCAAAGCAGGTAAAAAATGTCCCTTTGCGGAACAACGGTGAAAAACATGCCGCTGATTCCTCTTCCTTTCAATCCTGGCCTTTAAAGAGCACTCATGGCCCTCCCGCCAACCCGCGGCCCAAGGCTATGATCAGAAATTTGAAACATATAGTCATGTTGCATCTAATATAAAATCTAACAACAATTAGCAAATCATCAACTTTGGGGGATCAACATGCATCTGACAAAGAGAGGCCAGAAACAGACAGCTTGATCGGACTAAAGTTTGCCGTTATGACGATGATAGCGGGGAGATTTATAAAAAAAGTATACATATTTAAGCCTTATTCTGCAGCTCTTGAATAATTGGTCCTACCTGACTTCATAATTAATTAAAATTAAAAAAAAAAAAAAAAAAAAAAAATATCGTTCCTCGTACCCACGACTGCTCATGCCCCTCGCCAAAGTTCGAACTTAACAATTGACATTCTAAAAGCGTTATACGTATGCGTCACTGCGTTTCCATTTAATTGTTTATCTGTTGATCTAAATTGCTTTCAGTCAGGATTGGAACAGCACGTTTCCATGGTACTTTGCCTAATCCTGATACTTTGTATGTCTTTGAAAATATCTCTAAAAACCTTGAAAATGCTAACTTCTTGAGGACGAAGCGCAGATCCTATGTCTAGAGTTGGTTTCTTTACCTTATTGCCCACAAGATATACTTCCTTTTAATTAAACATTTTCAGCTTTACGCCTGCGTTAAAATAATCTCATTTGCATCAGGAATTCTACTAAGTTATTATGATGTAGTTCTCTACTTTACCTGGGTTTGTTGATCATGAATCGTAGCAAGATGGCCACCGAGAACAGCACACCGAGCGTTAGCAGCAAAGTAAGTTTTGTAGTCGTTATAAAATATGTAACAACTGTTACCCATTCTGCTCCCGTAGCATTCTGCTGCGGGTGTCGTAATCATTACCTGGATTCAATGAGGTCATAGGAGACATATCTTGACCACCAGATATAGGTTGCGATGCAACACTCATGGTTTCTGAAGTTGCAATTGTTTCCTCATGGACATAACAGCCGTTGAAGAGGCCTCACCTTGAGGAGTAGCATTGGTTGAAAAATGATACATTTTGTGCATCTTGTGGTTATGCGACAGCAATTCCTTCTGCCGTTGTTGATGTAATTAGTGAAGGTGATAGCAGATCGCCACTGGACTGTGAAAGATTTTTTTTTCTTGTCAGACCATCGCTGCATTGTACTTTGCTGTCCAGGGGTAGAAGACAGACTATCTGCTGTGTAGAACTCAGACGTGAATATGTCAGATGATACCTTAGTAACGTTACCCTCATTGCTCAACTTCGTAGACTTCCACGATGTAAGACGCTGATCAATATCAATATCATAATTGTTGGTGATGTTGTTGTTGTCCGTGGCTGATCTGAAACATGGATGGGAGCACAAAAACGTAGAATTGTGTGCGAGAACAGTGTCAAAGGAATTATAGGACTCATGGCCCGGCTTTCGACTCTACACGCAACACCACTTTCACGCTTTATTCCGTTATTGGTCCATGGAAGCCGGTCCATGGCTCCAGGGGGACTATGATTCATTTTACACCGTGTAAAGTAGTTATAGTCCGTGCCGTACCGCCCGTATATAGTCCGGCTACAACGGTAAATAATAGAGCACTAGATTCAGTTGACTCTTTACGCAACATTAGTTTCACGCTTTATTCCGTTATCGTCTATGGAGCCCGGACTGTGGCTCCCGCCGGACTATATCTGCTTTCACACCGGCAATGGCAGCTGCTGATGTATTTCCAGAATCTGACAGCGAAGATCTTATGATGTTTTACAATTGATATTAACACCTACCAAACTATTTTCCACAACCGCCACAATCAAACTGAAGCTGCATTTGTAAACCTTAAAGTTGTTTGTGATCAAACACGATCACAACGAAGTGATCTAATCATCACTTAATTTGCATAATTGTGAGAAGCAAGGATTGTTTTTGTTGAAATTTCGAATAATGTTACAAATATCTTTACGTAAAGGGATTAAATTTAGAATATTGCACGTAGGCTCCAACTTACATACATTTTGGCACCGGTTACCATGGAAACCATCCGCGCACAACAAAAATAATTCATCTGCTTTGCACGTCTCCAAGCATGTACCGTTGTTGTCACAAGGATGGGAATCACAGCTTCCCGTTCTCACTTTCTCCTGTGTTGAAATATCTGACATTAGTTTTCATCTTATATTTCAAGCAAAAGCTTAAAAAGATGAACATTCTGAAATGTGTCTTATATGTTTTTAAATTTGGTGTCTCCAGCGTTAACATATTTGAATATATATGACTTAAACATTTTAAAACTTTATTTGTGATATTAAGGCCAATTATATTTTCACAAATTTTTAACAGAGCCAATGTATTGCAATATCATTACTTTAAATTATACAACGTTGTAGCAAGTTTTCGCTCGAAAATAAAACCTGATATATTTTGATTCATAAAATACACCCTGGATTACTGAAAAATGGATAAGTTACCTTCAACACGAAAGTTCCTTTATCAAAATAATGTAGGCCCTTAACATCCTTAACAGCTGTTTCTTGGTATGTCGACGAATAAATATAACATTCTCTTGTCGAGTGTCTGAATCCGAAAGATCGACACGTCGACATCATCGCTTGACAATAATCTTGCGCAACCGAATACGCCGTACACATCGAATTGTCTGGCAACACATGGAGGCCTTTGTTGTGAATTCGAGTTGCATTTCGGTTGAAGACCCACCTTTTTGGATGGAGCAACAGTAAGAATTCGATGCTGATATTTCGTGGTTGATATGAATAATGAAAGTGCGACGATTAGCAAAGTACGCAACAGATGTTTTTAGTTAAATAGTGCCATATAAAAAGTTCCCATTGTAATTAGTCAAGGACGAGGAAAAAAATAGCATGATTAGAAAACAAATAGGGCAAGAAAAATGTATGGAAAACTCAGCACGGTCCTTTACATGATGAAGCAATGGATGATGAATACCATTACACATTTTGGTTCGTCGTTTGAAAATCCAGTTATAACTAGGTCCTCGCCCCGTTAAAAAGGAAATGAGAAAATTTCACAAATGAATTAAGTGACGATATTAGATACATCAGATAAGCCACAAGTTAAAATTTTTACAAAGAAATGGTCACGTTTTGTGGGCTGTTTTCATTTATAACTTGGCTTACAATATAACATTTCTGATTTAACGTGCTTAGAAAAGTGCTACCGTCAGACGCGGCTATAGGCGTTGATTCTTCCTGATAAGAAAATGTTCAAGACTTTTGAATTGCGGTGCACGAAAGCGCAAAGACTGAATGAATTAGGAAGCGTGAAGACATTACAAGATATAAGGCTCTATATTGAAACATGGCGTGGAGGGATTTTTTGACCAGGAGTTTAGTATACAATATGCAAATAGCGCATTGGGCTGCTGGGATTTACTCTACCTATGAAATATAACACATGCTTTTAATCTTCAGAAAAGCACAGCACCACGATATGACATGTAGTACTATGAAATTTGATAGAAATAATTTTATTGTCCATTCAATATGTACTTTATCCTTTTTAAGTTTTATCTTAAACTTCCTCAGCATTATACAATGTCAAATTTATTGCACAAATGAAAGAAATATTAAAGTGAATGCTTCTGCGTTTAAAAGAATTGCACATGATCGAAAACTAGAAAAATAATTAAACACCACAATTACAAAACCAAATAATTTATGCTTATCTAATGTTTTGAAAATGGATAAAAGCATTTAAGATTACTCGTTGTTTGAGGAATCTTAAAAACAAATTATTTTTCATGTTCAATAGGTTATGTAATGATGGCTTTTTGATACATTCTGAAAACCATGTGGTTTTTGCTCTTTATACTCCAAATTACAAGATTTTGTCGTTGCCATTGTTTTAATATTACATTTTACGGCAACCCTCTTGAATTCAAATGGCCGCCAATATTTACGTTTTAAAGTATTGTCACGGACCGCCAAAGCCGATGGTAGATTGACTCCCATCCATATCTAATTCCTCACCGAGATATAACAGCGACTTATTTCTCGTCCTGCCGAGAACCGGAAGTTTCGAACCCGGGACTCCCGCGGTCTCAAGTCGAGCGCGCAGTGAAAGAGCTAAAGGAATTCCCCTTAGGTCTATTGGACACTAAACGTACTTATACCTCGTGACATTACTCACCTTTCCTCACAAGGCACGTCCGTGCATTAAAAATCCTTGCCTCTGGATTACAAGGTACGTAATTGCAAGCATTTTATTCTAAACTCTACTTTACTTACTTCAGTTTCTACTGTTAAATATCGCCTCGTTACTAAGATTTTTATTACTTTTGATATGTAAATTATTTCATCCCAATACTAATCTGTATGTACTTCAAAATGTAAAATTTTGATTAGCTTTTACCTTCTGCCACTTCCTTCTGTTTTATATACTTGTCTTGTTGTTTACGTCTTGCATATAGTCTCAAGTCGTTTATGTTTTGTATTTTTGCTTTACACACCTCTTTTGTCAGGGTAGACAAGGCCTCAGGACTGCCCTCTTACTTGGTCAACCACCATTTTCTTGTACCAACTTTGCTCTATATTTATCTTGGTGAATAAACATGAATCCGAACCTCTCTTGGAACGTGTGGTGGGGCTGCGCTTCATAGCACTCCTCGTGGAGGTTTTAAAGGAGGTCATCACGCTCCGCTTTGCTTATTGTTCTCCGCTGTGTTGATGGGAGCGGCCATGTGTCCAAAAATAAAGCATGGTTTGTGATGGAATGTTAAATTTTAGTGGATTAGCAGTTGTTTCACAAAATGCAACTTATTCTAAGTTTTTTCAAAAGCGGACTAAATGTCAACCGAACCGCTATTCAGCATGTAATGCTCGAGTAGTCCCGGACACACTTCTTCCATACAATTACAAATGAGAGCGCCGCTCATACTCTCATTACTGAATATGGTGACGTTCATATTTGTGATACATCTTGTGGAGAGATCTTGTGTATTCTGCAACGTCTGTTCTGACGTTCGTAGAAGACTTGTTAAACCTCATGTGTCAAAATTATATGCGCACTAATGGGAAAATCCGGTATGGCCTCGGTCTATCGAAAGCTGAACAGATTAAATAAGACTTCCGTTGTGAGTGTTGGTGTTGTTTTTTTATGTAGTAACGTTGTGCCATGAGTCCATCCGAATTGAGGGTTGAAAGAGTACTCCTAAATAATCGTAGATTATGCGCGAAATACTGTGTACCAGTGAGATGTACTATCTGTTTCGGTATTATTATATCATTCCGAACCCACGTGTCATCAGTGCAAGGTGCATTAATTTAATAAGGTTACAATGCAAATAACATGGTTGTTTTCCGGCAGTGGAACGAAGTTTGAACTGGGAAATCAATGCGGAGTATGATTGCTGTCATATTATATGCTCGGAATCGTGTTTGTGGGCGGCGTCAGCTGGGTTTCATGACACTACAATTTACACACATATTTACTGCATTCGGTTTGTGTGTATACTTAGTCAGTCCCACCCGAATGTACTACACATTCGCGAATTGCCATCGGTGAATAGCGTCGGTGACTTGCACTAGAATCTTCTTACAGGCTTATTATCAGAGGTTTGTTTTGTGAGTAGAGCCATTCATATAGAGTTCTTCAATGCGACATGCTATACAATCACTTGAATCCCTGCATAAAATCAATTGAACCCTTCAATGCTCGGAATGACCTATTTTGCTATCTGGGTAGCTGAACGGTGATGAGGGACAGGTGGGACTTCAAATTGGCTCACAATTGGATACTGTTGAAAGAAAAAAAAAAATAACTAAAAAATAGAAAAAAAAAAAAAAAAATAAATCCTAAGTAAGGGGTCCTTTGTAGGTGGACGTGGATAGTCCCATGGATGCAAATGAATTATTACAATTGATTCCGTCCATGCGCTGTCTGACGTTTGCTTGACGGAATGAAATTGGAATACCTCATTTGCATCATGGGACTTCTATATGAACCGTCTACCCGTTTTTAGTATTGAGTAAATCTTTGAAGTAAAGTTATTTCTTTAATTGGAATATAATCACTGCAGATGTGCATTGGATAAAGGCATACAAACCTATTAACAGATACTAGATACTCAAAAGTAAATTATTTTGGTTTTGAGAGGAAAAAAAAAAAGAAAGGGGGGGGAACAATCATCATGGGACAAACTATAGACATGGCGTATCAATGGTCCGCGAGATGCCGAAACGTCACTATTACTTAAGATTTTGGCACCAGTTGATTGCATCCATCTGTTCCCGATTTCATTTTTGTCTTCTTATGAGCTAATTAATTTATATGTAATATCATCAATGTTGAGATTCGTTTCAACATAATATATCAACTATGTAAAACTAAAAATTAGGCGTGTTATGTCCTTTAATAATCCTATTATTGGAATACCTGTATTTAATCCGCGAATGTTACGATGCCCTCTTCTACTAATTACTAGCTAATAATGTTTTTTTTGTTTTAATTCTTTCAAAGAAGAAAAAGCATGCAGCTGTTAAAATGTCCTGAAGTTGTTCATCTTGTCCACCGATATTGAGGACTCAGGCCACAAGCACACTAGCCTTCGGGTTCCGCCATAAGCGAAATCATCAACTGCCGCTCAATTGTTTGCTCTGGTACAGTGCATTGTTTTAACCATTATCGTCATCTGTTTATTGAAACTTTTTATAGCAAATACTTTATTCGATCACATGTCAGTTTTTACCTCTGATTGAGACCAAATCACCATAAAATGAGTTTCGGAAACTTGGTTTCATTCAAGGGAAACTTTTGTCCTATGAGGTCCCTTGAAAATTGCCCTTAATCCTGGAGGGTAATGGATTCGCTTACAAATAAGACTTCTGAATACGGCCCCTGATTCGAAGTACCTAGGCTAATGTCTCTAATTTAATTCGCAACTTATATTCATACCGTTCTTTCTTCAATTACATTTTATTGTGTTAAAATTCCAGACAACTATTGATTACTTCCTTCTAAAAATTCCGGGGACAATTCCTGAGGTCATGTGGCAAATTTGTGTCGAATCAACATAACCCGGAGCTACAGACATTTGTACACATCGTCAAGTACAAAAGGTTTGAGTGATTAAATATGTAGATCGACGGACGGAACCCTAACCGCGATTCTTAAGTGGCAGCACGTGGTGCCTTAAGATAGGGGGGCCAAGACAAAGTTTGTACAGGGTGCCAAATTTTATTAAATTGATCCAATCATGTTGAAATGTATACCATGGTATTTGTCTAACCACAATTATTCAGGAAGGGTATGTTGTACGAATGTACAATGTACGTTAGAATTATAGGCTAAACAGCAAAATCAATCAAAAGGGTCCCATTTCAGTTGTACAGGGGGTCAATCTTTAAGTTGCTCCATTTTGATAAAAATGGTGGCAATTATTGATGGAGCTCAAAGAATTAAAATAAGAAGTTTGAGTGTGCTCAAATGCTGCTTAAGAAAGTAGGGGTACAGAAGGTCAACGTCCATTGCAATCATGGGTTTTGACCTTGTTCCCCCCTCTTTCTTAAGCAAGCATGTTAGACATTTAAAACTAATTCCTTATTTTGATCCTATGGCTCCACAATAATTTTAACCATTTTTTATCCAAAGTGGAGCAACTAAAGATTTGACCCCCTGTACAACTGAAATGACCCTTTTTATTTGAAATGTTTGCTGTTTTTAGCCTATAAATCTTGAAACTTTACATAATCATAATCAAATCAATCTTTTATTTCCATGCAAACATATATACAGATATAAAAGGAACAACATACACATGGTGGAGATGAACAAAAGGCCGATGGCCAGACACGGACATCCCCTAAAATAAAAAACAAAAATTCCAAAGTTTACATACCGATCTTAACTATACAATACCCATAACGAATCATGACAAGCACACACAACAATAATCCCCAAAATTTAAATTTACTCATAATTCAAAATTAAGTCACTTTTGTATTGCTTACGGAAGTGTACTACAGCATTTACAACATTTAATATTATCATCCATGAATTCCAGAGTAATAGGCCAAGCAGAACAAATTTTTGATGCAAAAGTAGTTTACATTGTAGATAGTACAAACTAACCTTTCCTGAATCCTTGTGGTTAGACAATACCATGGTATACATTTCAACAGGATTGGATCAGTTTTTTAAAATTCTGACCCCTGTACAAACTTGAACGTTGTCTTGGCCCCCTCTCCTTAAGCACCATTTGCTGCACTTAAGAATCGCGTTTCAGGGGTCCCGGTCCAGTCTACCACAGTACATATTCAATCACTCAAACCTTTTGTCACTTGAGATGTTTTACAAATGTCTGCCTAGCTCCTCGGCTACAGTGGTTGATAAGCTTTCTCCTCGTACAGTTAAATTTTGTGCTCCTAACCATCTTGCTATGGAGAAACATAAGGAAAGTCCTAATTATAAGGAACCTTAGCACAAGAAGATACCATTACTTAAAAGATTATCATCAAGCAGTCGTGTCCATGACAACCACCTGGTCTCGTCTACAAACCTATCGTTCCCTGATTCTATCAGTACCACTACAAGGCGAATGGTCGACATTATTGACTGTGTATTCAGTTCATAATCTGGAGAAAACGGCGCTCCTTCAATAGACGATTAGCCTTCCATGGGGAAATACAAATAGTTTAGTTAATCGAGAATCATTTCACTTACAATTGTCTATTCTTATATTAGCCCCCATTTCGTTATTGAAATATTTTTTAATTTCTCTTTTGACTCGAGAAAAGATTCTGCAGACTTTGGTGGCTCAATCCCCCCTCCCCCTGGATTTTTTGAGGAAAACGTGCAAAATCAGCCTATTTGGGGCACATTTCAGCCGTCTTAAGCCCCGGGGTTGAATGGTTTTCTTGCTACCCCTCTGGGTACGCGCCCTGTCCTTTGACCTATCATTATCAAACAATATATAATATAGATAATATATTTATATAAGATATATATCTCTATCTATATCTTCTATATATATATATATATATATAGATACCCCTATATCGCACCGTTTGAAGAACACTGATCTTGTTAGTACTAATGATTACGTTAGGGAGACATTTTACTGTCTCCCTACGTTCCTTTAGAATTGCGGTTTATTCCGTCAAAAGATATGAATTTAATTTATGCAATGAGGGTAATCCACTAGAAAACAAAGGATAGATATGAATTAATTTAAATAACTATAAGAGTCTCATTATAAGCTAATGACTTATTCAACCTGTCTCCCTAATATATCATTTTGTAGAATTTTATATAGATATATATATATATCTCATATATAATAGATATATATCTCTATAATATATATATACTATTAAATTATATATATATATATACTATTATATAAATTTCTATAATTATATATAAATATATATATATATCTATATAAATATAATATAAAGACATCGTCAATAAAGGGGACAAAAGGGACCTTTTTACCACCTGCAGTACTTTACTTATGGCACTAAAATACATCTAAAACTACAATACTAACCAGCCACTCAGCCCTGTCCCCAGTTCCGTCTAAAATTTGATCCACGAGCTGTTCTTCAGCTGCCTATGTGAAAGTAGCAACCAATGCAACAGGCTAAATATACAATTGCATATTAATATTAAATCAATATTTTGTAATATCCAAGTCACTCGATGAGCACGAACAAACTTTACCGGAACACTCAACAATATTTATAAAGGAGTCTAGGGTTGCCGCCGGGGGCCGCACCGCTACTCCTTGCGATACACACTCCAAGAATCATCAAATCACCAACAAAGTGAGGCACGACATGCTAATGGCGACGTCACACCGTGGATCTATCCCCACGCAATTACTGCACGGTATCGTGCATGTACATCAGGGGAAACCCTAAACGGCAAGTTGCGATGTGACAAGGGTTCCGATAGCCATGTAATTAAAGAGAAACGGATATCGGCACTAGCAAACGGTCTAATCTTAATGTTCATGGATGGGAATGTTTGAAGAAGTGTGGTTTACCGTATGCCATATATCAGCATCAAGAGCACTACAGACGATGTCAGACTAAACCACTGCCCTTTTCACTAATATGGACTTTGATCTATTTCATCCCAAATGTACTAAGTCTACGAATTATGATGAGGCAAAATGAGATGAAATGTATTTGATAATTTGGCCCGAGGCCAAGCTTTATGTGCTTTGGACTACGTTATATAAGTGACCCACTGAAATTGAAGTTTTAATTATATTAAGCAGTGGCTCGCTTTTCAATATATCTAATGATGTTGTAAAGATCGTTTGTGAATGAGAGCAACATTACTGAGTTTATATCCATGCAATTATACAAACTTACTTTGTGCACAAATAAAGCGAACGTCTTGAAAATTAAACCTGCATCCAAGGTGAAGGCGTAAATACAACTGGTAGAAGTGTTGTGGATGATGTTGGCCCGTAACCTAAAAACAACTCGGAAAGATTAAATTTTTTAGACATAAAAGGCGTTTGGTTTGCACATTTTCGAAGATCGTCAATATCAACTCACCCTTATTGATATCGTATCAATATCAAACTCACCCTTAGTGAATAACAATTTCTTAATTACATTTCGTTTGTGTAGTTGCTGCCCTCACTCAGACGATCTCCATTCTTTCGAACGTGATACGGACAACTTACATTAATTATATATACGTAAGAAATGGTAAGTTGACACAAATCTGGGTGTTTTTTGTTATAGATATAATGCATGTATAAGCCAAAAAATTGATAACAAAGCGGGCTTTGCATACTATCGTAAAAGGAACTTTGCTGTGAATGGGACTCGAACCCACAATCTCTGTTAGTATTATTATATGCGTGAGAAAGGCGAAAGTCAGTAGGCCTAAATGGTGACATTCATAACATTATTGATTCTGATCATGAATACATAAAAGCTTAATAAAATATCCAAGATTGTTACTTCCATTTCTCACGTATATTAGGATTTAGGAATATTTTTTTTTTCAAAATATATGATAGAAGAACATAAAGTGCCTCATCTTACAGTGTCCTTTCCACGACCAGAAAGCGTTCGTTACATCACAATGGTGTTTCTTAGGTTCATAATCTGTAAAAAAAGTTGAACAAAACTTCTTTCATTTTGTATTCATTCACACAGTTGTTTCTTTTTGTTATTAAAAGTATTTAATTTAAAAAATCTACCTATGCAAGAAATCCCTAACCAATCGTCAACTTTTGAAAACAATGATCATTTTCAAAATAATCACTAAAAGTGTTAGGCAGGTATTCTGAAAGGGAGTCGAACTTTAGAGCTGGGTTTAAACCAGGGTTAGGCCTACATGAGTGGACCTTTTCCTTTCAAAATACTGTGAAAGCTATTAACAGGCGAAGAAATTCCTCATGGCACAATGGCCCATCCATGAGGAATTTTCTCACCTGTTACAACACATTTTCAGAGTATGTTGGAAAGAAAAAAAGGTTCACTCTTGTAGGACTAACCCTGGTTTAAACCTGGGTCTAAAGTTAGACTCCCTTTCAGAATACCAGCCTTAGTCTTTTCGTTTTTGGACACTAGCCAGTCAATTATTCTCTCTGTCTGGATGTTAAAGTTGCGTGAAAGTGTTGGTGCCAGTCAAAATCATTCGATCCAATTGCAAATATTAAATCCAAAGGTCTATGATCACATTCCAAGGTCAAAGGTCATCTCAGGTCAAGTTGTATGAAAGGGTTATGTAGTAATCGCGAAAGCAGGCGACACTTGTGGTTCAACCACCTTGTTAACCTTGTTTCTCCTTTGTTCAACTAAAGAAAACCTAAGCTTGATACTACGTGCATTCTTCTAGGTACAATTTTCGCCATTTTTAATAGTTCAGCCGATTTATATAAATAAATCTACAAAGAAGCCCGTAAACCACAAAAGCTACCTTTAGCCACTGGTTTTTACCGATCTTATCTGGTATCAGACAATCAAAGCTTATGAGCTATACTACGTGAATCAAAAAAAATTGTGCAAGGATTAAAGATGATCTTGACCTTAATGCAATCACTGTATCATAGATTTGTTGTTTTGTAAAACACATCTAATATACTTTCATGTGTTGAAAAAAATGAAAGAAATCGACTGAAAAATACGCTAGATATGGCGGGTTTTGTAAGCACACCCCTTTTTTCTCCATTCCTATGGGATTTTTAAACTTGTGTTTGTGAGAATGTACAATGCCATGATGCCTTTGTAAACTTAATGTTACATTTGCTTGAATATTTCAATTACGTATTAATCAATGAATCTATTTATACCAATGTGCCAAATGATATGATAAATCCAAACAACAATTTTACCTGTTGCAGAGCAAGAAAATAAGATCTTCCCATTGTTTAGTATATTGCTAAGAGTTTAGTCCCTTATTGGCATAGCTTGTATCTATACCTGGCACGTACACACTTCTTCCAATACAATTTACAAATGAAGAGCGCCGCTCATTACTCTCATTACTGATTGGTGACGTCATATTTGTGATACAGCTTGGGGAGATCTTGGAAATTCTGCAACGTGTGTTCATGACGTTCGAGAGACTTTTTAAACCCCAGGTGGTCAAAATTATATGCGCAATGATAATGGGAAAATCCGGTATGGTCTCGGCTATCGGAAGCTGAAAACAGAATTTAAATAAGACTTTCCGTTGTTGAGTGTTTGTGTTGTTTTTTATGTTAGTAACGTTGCGCCATGAGTCAATCCCGGAAATTGAGGGTTGAAAAAGTACTCCTAAATAATCGTAGATTATGTGCGATATAATGTGACTAGTGAGATGTACTATCTGTGTCGGTGTTACTTAGATCATTCCTGAACCCACAGTGTCATCATTGCAAGGTGACATTTAATTTTAATAAGGTGACAATGGAAATATGCATGGCTGTTTTCCGGCAGTGGAACCAAGTTTGAACTGGGAAATGCAATGGGAGTATTAATTGCTGTCATAATTATATGCGCGGAACCGTGTTTGTGGGCGCGGTCAAGCATGGTTTGCATGACACGTACAATGTACACACATATTTACTGCATTCGGTTGTGTGTATACTTAGGTCAGTCACCCGAATGTACTACACATGCGCGAATTGCCATCGGTGACTAGCGTCGGTGACTTGTCACTAGAATCTTCTATACAGGCTTCAATAGAGAGGTTTGTTTGTGCCTGGATTACAGTAGTAGTGTTGAAAACCCTTTTCATTTACATATCAGGATTAATTGGGTGAGATTTTGTGTGAACATTTAATTCCTTTTGAGGATTAATAAAGGATATTATAGCTATTCATAAATCAATTAAACAAGCTAGTTTTCATAATGCTATACCCCGTATATCGTACATTAACGAAATATCTTGCTTAACTGTATAAATCCTATGGAGGAAAAAGAGGTGTGCTTACAAAATTTGTCATATCTGGTTTATTTTTCAGTCGATTTTTTTTTTCATTTTCTCAACACTTGGAAGCATATTAGATTTGCTTTATTAAAACAACAACAAATCCATGATTTGGTGATTTTATCAAGGTCAAAGGCATCCGCAATCCTTGCACAATTTTTTTAATCACGTAGTATGATTTATTTTCGTTATTTTTGGTAAGGCATTATATGAAACAAGAAATCCTTACCAAGCGGTACTTCGCAGATGTATTTAGCAGGAACATAACATTTTTCTGAATACCACCGTCCAATATAATCCATTCCTGTAAATTCGAAGGAAAATTAGTATAATAAGTGCTTTTTCTTATGAGAATTTCTATTTCTATGACGTTTCAACCAAGTAAAATATTCATTTCTAAATTCTATCGTGTCCTACATGTGGCAAGAGGCTCAATGTCAGCGCCGATTATTACAGAGTTTTCATATATTTGATGGTTCGTTGCGCCCTCCATTAACAAAAAAAAAAATAGATATTTTCTCACAATTTACCGACATTAGCCGATTACTATGTTTCCCAATTGACCGCTTCCGCCGACTGACAGAGAGGGGTACCCCCTTTGGCACGCGTCATTGTATATAGGAAATAATATGACATAAAAGGTCTAAGTAAATGGTATATGCATGCGAGGTTATGAATATCGTTTTTTTTTTTAACAATTGGGGGATAAAATTGCATTGACCGAGGAGACATGTCGGGATTGGCTGAGGTGTGTGTTTATAAAGTCTCAGTGTTTTTTAAAAGAATACACTTGCACTTGCGCTTGGATTTTCAATTGTAGTGTCTTCACTTGTGGGACTTTACTATGATGTTACGGGCATTTAGGTACTTTACTTTGAGTTGCACCACCTCCATCCTTTTGATTGGTTTTGCTGCTTTGTATGGTTTTAATGATAGGATTTTAATAAAAAATGGAGTATGAAGGTGTTCCACGATAACATATTCCCTGGGAATCTTATTCAGTAAGCCATGATATACTCTATGTGGCGGCGAGCGATTTCTGCGCGTGAGCATGTGTAAAACTGGGTCTTGGCATTGGGCACGCCAATCGCTCGCTGGACTGGAAGTTATTTAAAATTATCATGGACAGAAATAATCTCCTTTTCGAGATTGTAAGTCATGAAGATAATTTTTGTCCAGTAGTTCGAGACGACGGGGTTTGATAAATTCCTCGACAACACAATACTTCAATAATATTATCACTACAGGATGCCAAATATTCCACCACCCACAGACACACACCGACAGTCCCCATTAAGTCCACTTTTAGCATGTTTAGACATGTGAAAGAGTTTACGGCTAGGACAGGGCCCCTCAGTAGTGTGCTTTTGTAAAGAAAAGATGGGGCGAACGAAATTGGTGAGTGGATTCGAGCTCCAATTGTTGATCGCCGCGGAATGTGATGATCGTGAAGTGGAAGTGAAAGGGAGGAGCTATAATAGGTTTGTGTATTAAGCACTGAGACCGTCAGTTAGTGTCAGCTAGGTGTCGCGTGGTGCGCAGTAGAGGGACAAGATCCATTTCTCCCCCCCCCATCTTTCACCATTTTTTTTTTTTTTTTTTTTTTGTACAAGCAATGTTGTAATCTTGCTTGTACCCTTTATGTGCTGTAAAATCGCCGCCTTATTTTATAGTAGCTTTTTTCTGAAAAGTTTAAGCTAGGAAAAACATTGCATTCATCTCATATAGCCCAAGGGAAGTTCCATTGTCTCTTGCCAAACTATAAGGCCCAATGGAATAAGCCTTTTTAAAGGTCGTTTGGGCGATCTTGGTATTCCTGGTTATTAGGTCATATCCCAAGCTTCAATAATTTTCCTGGTACCTGTTTACAGTAGAGTAATTTTAACATAATTCGCTGTGCAATATGTGATCTTACTGTATTGACTTACATTCTATGTCTGTTTCGATTTGTGCAATGTTTTAGTTGTTTTGAGATACTGAATAAACGTGAAATGAACTAACTTTCCCTTCTAGGAAGTCTTTTCTCAAATGACATACTTGCGGTACAAATGATTATTGGGCGCATGCTATGGAAATATGTGACGGTGAAAACAGAGTCCGCTAAGTATCATGAGTAATGTGCATTTTTCAATATGGACATTAATATTTCGCCAGGAGTCTCAGACCACAGACTCTACCCATTCTGGTTCTGCGATTTAAGTTGGCCGACCGTTCCTATATGATATAGGGGATTAAACGGTGGAATACCGAATAATCCTGTGACCACAATGTTAAATTTCAAAGGACCCGAAACAAAAATAGGGTGTTAGGCATTCAATTGCCACATCCCTCACAGAAAGGTTGCGAATCGCTAGACACCGGTGCTTAGTACATTCGGGGACCATTTGGGAATTAAAAGCTCAGTCACATAGCAGTTAGAAAATAGGCTGCTATCGATACTGGTACCGATTGGACATTTTTCGAAAATCGAAAAGTTCTTTTTTCATGTGTAGTTTTGGTAAGGTTCGGAACGTCTCTTCTGTACAGTCATCTGCAATCGTGTGTGGTCTCTTCTGTACAGTCATCACTGCAATGTGTGTGGTCTCTTCTGTACAAGTCATCTGCAATCGTGTGTGGTAAGAAACACGTTGCAAATTTTAATGAAGAACAAAAAAACACGGTTATTTCTCGCAGCCTAAAAAAAAAGCTTGGCGGTTTTTTAATCGGTAAAGGTCGGCATGGACACATGAGCGGTTTGGAATTGGTAGCCAATGAGTTGGCGCGCATCATACACTGTTAGAACACTGTGTTTTGTAATTTTGCTGTTTAAAAAGAGGGTTGTTTAAGTGCCTGTGGTTAAGGTTTAAACAACGTTGTTTAAGTTTTAAACAACTTGCTTAGTTTGTTGTTATAACATGTTGTCTTAAACAAGGTTGTATAAGTTTTAAACAATTTTTTAAACAACTCGCAATCTTTAACCAACTGCTGTTTACCCTGGTCATCGCTCAACCTTGTTTAAAAGTCAAATTAAACAACTTGTTTAAAAAATGTAAACAACTGATGCTTAAACTTTTAAACATGCTGTTCAAGTTTTAAACAAGGTGTTCAATTTTTAAACAAGTTGCTTAATTTTTAAACAAGGTTGAGCGATGACCAGGGTAAACAGTGTTTGTTTAAAATTTTAAACAACTTGATTAATTTTGTTCTAACAGTGTAAGTGGTTGTGTGCAGTTGGAAGTGGTAGTAGTCGGCAATGAGTCTGCTCCAAGCGAGAGAGAAGATACAAGCCAACTGGACATGTTAAATGGGCGACTACAGAAGATTAGTCGCGTCCCCACGTGGCGAGGTATCACTTCTTGGCGTCAACAACTGAGCGATGATTCGGTGAGCAGTCTTGACAGCAACTTGTCGCAACTTCTGCCGTCGTGTCAAGGTCGCGGCCACTGATCCCGGACTGAACAAAATTGTGGTCTTGTGTAATTAGTATTGAGGTTGGGTCGCGAGCTGTCTTCTATGTGACTGTACCTTTTTTAAGTTTCAGGATCTCAAAACACTTTTGGTATACTAATACTTACAGATTGCTTGCCATAAATCGGATTCAATTTAAAATTTGAAACAACAATGAGGACACCTCATTGAAGATTAGTCTTAGTAGTCTTAGGATTTAAAATTAACCAAATTAATCTATTAATCTGTTTTAAAACAATAACGAAATTCGGTAACCTGTACTCAAAGGATATGCAGTTTGTTTCGTAAGCGTGTCAGAGGGGCACCTTACGAAATCACCAACCTTTAATATGACCTATACTAGACTTCCACCATTATTTTTAGATTCCTTACATATTTATATTCTAAAAAAATGTATATTTTTATAGTTCTTACATCGAAACTTAAAGCTACTTAAGGTGTTGGCATCATGATTTAGATGGGCCGAAGAATTTCTTTAAAATTTGATATATAGTACATTCATTTGTGCTGATAACAAATCTGAAATAAAAGATATGGCTTGCCATATTCGTTTTTGAGAAAAAAGACTTTCAAAAAGTGCATTTTTGCTCAAAATTTTACATTATTTACCACGCAACTCTATGGGAAAATGTGATGCACCGATACTAAAGTGCCCCAAAAAAGATAACAAAGGGGCCGAACGTTTTTCTGATTTTCACATATGTTTAGGTCTAAGTTACATACTTGAAAATACCGAAATAAAAAAATGGTGTCACCGTATTAGTTTTCCTGAAAATCGGCGAAAAATGACATTTTTAGAGGGAAAATTCCGTCTTCACTAGAGACCCTGCGTCTCGCGTTATTTTACGCCTATATGTCACGCAGCAAAACAAAAAATGGGTGCGTGAAAGGTGAGACGCGTATTTAATCAGGTGCGTTCTTAGACAAGTCCTAGCAACATCAGAGTTCTACGCGATTTTTTACGAACGCTTTACAAATTCGCGTAAAACGCAGAGGGGGAAATCGCTCATGAATTTTTGCGACGCTAAAATCGCAAACGAATGTACGCTTGCTCATCTCCGAGTTTAAGGTGTTGGCATTATGATTTGGTTTCTAAGGAGTACGCGCAAGCCGACTTTAATAAACTCGGAGACATAGATATTAATAACAGATGCCGTACGCCCGCGTTGAAGAATAGGCGGCCACCGTAACCGTGTTTTGAAAATTATAAATATTCATTACGGTATCCATTCGAAAGTCGCACGCGTGCGCGCATGCGCCGTAACCTGTTGACCTGGAAACGGTACATCGTTCTATGCAAATGCGTGAATATATGAATAAATTGGTACACCACGCTATGTAAATCAGGGAATATATGAATAAATTGGTACACCACGCTATGGAAATAAGTACGCGCTGCGGGAAAAGATGGTTACGGCTTTTGAGCTGGCGTTTGCTATCTAGTGTTATAAATAGAAATCTGTGCTCGGAGATGAGCAAGCGTGCATTCGTTTGCGATTTTAGCGTCGCAAAAATTCATGAGCGATTTTCCACTTCTGCATTTACGCGAATTTGTAAAGCGTTTGCAAAATCGCGTAGAACTTTGATGTTGCTAGGACTAGTCTAAGAACGCGCCTGATTAATTACGCGTCTCACCTTTCACGCACCCATTTTTTGTTTTGCTGCGTGACATATAGGCGTAAAATAACGCGAGACGCATCGTCTCTAGTGAAGACGGAAATTTCCCTCTAAAAATGTCCTTTTTCGACGATTTCCAGGAAAACTAATCCGGTGACACCATTTTTTTATTTCGGTATTTTCAAGTATGCAACTTAGACCTAAACATATGTGAAAATCAGAAAAACGTTCGGCCCCTTTGTTATCTTTTTGGAGCACTTTAGTATCGGTAAATCACATTTTCCCATAGAGTTGCGTGGTAAATAATGTAAAATTTTGAGCAGAAATGTACTTTTTGAAAGTCTTTTTTCTCAAAAACGAATATGGTAAGCCATATTTTTTATTTCAGATTTGTTATCAGCACAAATGAATGTACTATATATCAAATTTTAAAGAAATTCGACGGCCCATTTAAATCATGATGCCAACAGCTTAAGAAAATAGACACGAAGCAGTTCCATTCATTATGTCCTCTTTTGACCATGTTGCAAGGTACAAAAGGCATTTGAAAATGACCAAAAATAAGATTGTAACTGATATCTATCTAAAAATGATATGGGCAGCCAACAACAGCAAAGTCCGTTTCATTGCAAAATAATCTCTGACCAAATCCTGGTGTAGTCTGGTGACGTCTGTTTGTGATACTCTTACCGATACAGGAATACCACTGAAATGACTCTGCAAAGGTTCCCCAATCTGGATACAGGTTTTCGTAGTCCAGGTACGTGCCATCGATGAACCCAAAGTTGTTAGTCGCAGGGTTGTGTATCACTCCGATCCATTGGATGTGGGTATGATTACTGTGGGCCACTATTGCATCCTTTGATAAATACAACGGATGTGGGATGTTAAGATGGGAAATTTGACCAAGAGCAAATAATATTGGGGAGATTTGCGTCCTAAATTATTGTCAATAGACTAAATATATTGTCTAAGATTAATATGGAAAAATCCAAAATGCATTTGGCGGAACATGTATAAAAGGGGGACATTTGTACAGGTGTAAAATTTGAAAATGTTCGAATTATTTTAATTAAAAGTGCAACGAGAAATTTCAAGGTATCCATACACGTCGTAAAAATAATATCTCTTTATCATCGAAAAGTTGACAACTTCTGAACTGAAGAATTGGAAAAACTTGAAACACAGAGAAGACTTGCTAACCGGAACACCTGAAGGCGAGACTTCACTGAAACTAAATCCTTGCTTCATGTCATGTATCCTCAGGTTAGCAAGTCATGCCCTCTCTGTAACAACCCTTATGACACAATTTCACATGTTGCAAATGGCTGCATGCAATTTCGGAACAATTATATTGCGAGATTGGTAAAACTCTTATAAAAAGAGATAGCAAAACACAACAATTCTATGACTATCTCCCGTGAAAAGACCATTCGAGTGATCTTATCACAAATAATGATGATGAGATTCAATTTGTCAATATATTTCAAGTCATGAAGGCTAGGAAACCCGATCTATTCCTGATAATTTCTCATTGACTACGAGAACATGGTTTATAGTTGAAATATCATGTCCCTTTGAAGTTTTCCTTGCGGATGTAAGCTTAAATGTAAAGAAGCGTATTTAAATAAAGTCGGACAATTACGAAAACTTACAACGAAAAGATCTCAACCGTCAATCAGATACTGCGAAAAATATTTGAGAGACAAGAGGACAATTAGTGTTTTAACACGACGTGTAAATTGTATAATTATTTCCTTTTATATCATAACGCAAAAGTCATACCTGTGTTTCCTGATTATGAATAGTGGCAAGGTGACCATTGAGTTTGTTGCAGTAACTGTTTGCTGAAAACCATGTTCTTTCATCATTCCCTTCAACGAAACAGCGCTGGCCTACCACGAAGCCATCTTTACACGATGATTCTTTAGTAGAGAAGGTCCGTGATGACGTGAAGGGGTCTTGAGTTTGGGTACTCTCTCTTGTTGTGGATTTTGTATTTAGGTACGCGGGTAATGTAGGCGTCGTAGAGGACGATGTCGTAGAGGTTGACACTGTAGGAGATGTATCAAAATCAATGGAACTGGTCGCAGAGGAAGTTGAATCTGTTAAAATTGACGTTGATGTTAATGTCGAAGAGGTTAGTTCCATATGAATTGATGTCGATGAAGTTGTCGCCTGCACCTTGTTAATTGACATAATAGAAGTCGTTGTCAGGGGCGTTGACGCCTCAGAAGTCGACTCAATAGATGTTGACCCAGTAGAAGTTGACGCCATAGTGATTGGCGCCAAAGAAGGGGGCGCTACAGCAGAAGCCGATGACAATGAAGTTGACGTCTCTGAAATAGTCACCTTGGAGGTTGAAGGTGATGTCAAAGAAGTTAAAGTCTCTGAAGTAGTCACCTTGGAGGTTGACGCTACAGCGGAATGTGATGTCAATGAAGTTGAAGTCATCGGAGTAGTCGCCTTGGCGGTTTTCGTCGACGTCAATGACATTTGATTTGAAGCTTCAGAGGTCAACAACGCCGTAGACGTTAATGCCATTGAAATTGACCCCACAGGTTTAACTGCAAGAAGATGATAACTCAAAAGTTGATTTTAAGATAGGAAATTGCTTATAGTACTTTTTAACACACACGCATACGTTTGTCGTACCATGCCAAAAACTTATATTCTGTATACCTTGTTGGCACTATGTCATTCGGGCATAATACAACCCCAAACTCGAGTTTAATCGGGGTTTAACCTTAACCCTGGGCATTATTTCCTAGCTAACCCCAACTCCTCACGCAACCGAACTCATAATCTTAACCTCAGAAATACCAATTTGGAAGAGAGCGAGTCATTTTGAAATCGATATTAAAACTGCTAATTTTCACAAAGAACAAACAAAATATTTCGTAAAATATTTTAATTATAAGTTTCGATTAAGTGTGATTTTATGAACGAAATATTATACATTTTGTTTAAAATTCAACCATAGACACAGCTTTTGAACAACTTACATTGACAACGGCTACCATGGAACCCTTTTTCGCATAAGCAGAAATAATCATCTGGCATGCAAGTCTCCAAACATGTCCCATTATTTTCACATGGTTGAGAATCGCAGCTGCCGGTTTTCACTTTATTCTGTAATATTATATCATTACAAATCATTAAACGGACTACTGAGTGATCAAATCATGTCATCGTATCCGGCGTCGTATAGGGGTGCAGGCTGCCGCGAATGATCTCTATACAACGGATTGGCTATACAATAGTAACCGTCTGTAGATGAGTGAAGCAACCGACGGACATCTTGGTATACCCAACACAATAGCATTCTAGAGACTTGTTTAACAGACGTTTAACTGAATTGGCTTGATTTTATACTCTGTTTTGTCGCTTATCCGCGTTTCAAAGGGAACACATTTTGTGTAAATGACAGGTTCTTAACCTCCTGCTTGGGCTCTTCTGGGGGGGGGGGGGGAAGAATTTAGCATTCTGCCACAGGCCACGAATTCGGCAACGTTAACGGAATAAACCACATGTTAAAGGTGCCGAATTTTAAGTGGTGGCAGAATACTAAATTCATCCCCTTTTGGGATTGCCAATATGGCCGTTAGTGGCTTCAAGTACGGAGCCCATGTTATCAATCCATTGTATAGAGATCAGTGGTTGATGCCTTTCATATTAACCACAATGCATTGTGTATTTCAATAGTTCCTGTCGAGCTCGGATTCTTACAACTTTAAACGGGGACAGTCTCACGACATCATCGATGAGTTAACCCTCGTCTACCTGATTTTTTGTAACAAAACTCCCGAAGGGGGGGGGGGTGGTTACCATCCCCCTGTTATTTTCGTTACTGAACACCCGATTCCTGTAAATTTGGTACCAAAGGATAGCTTAGAGTTTCTTCTTTCAATTGGTACCAAAATAAGTACCAACGCCCATCCCTATTATGACGTCACCATGACGTCATATGCTGAGGAAAGTACGAAAATACTGAATATAGGGTGGAAAATTGATATTTCGCAATGTTAGCGACTCAAACACCTTATTAAAGCTCTAAAATTATGTCATTATATATATAAAACTAGTCATTTCCCATCAAGTAGAGTAAGAAAAACGCATGAAAATCTAATTTTCCTACCCTTTTTGGCGAAAAATTGAATTTGTCACTGTGCGTGTCTATGGAAATTGGCAGTTTTGCTGACATGCGAACTTTATGACGTCATTGTGACGTAATGCTAGACATGTTGGTACTTATTTTGGTATCAATGGAAAGAAGAGGACCATAGCTATCTATTGGTACCAAAATCATGTCTGTGGTGTTCCTGTGTTGTATTAGGCATGTTGGTACTTCTCTCCCGAAAGGGGGGGGGGGTGGTTGCCACCCCTATCCGTCACTTTGGGATCACCCTGTATCTTACCTATACCCCGGTGGATGTTTGTTTTTGTATGAAAAGGAGCGGAACATGTCAATTGACAATTACATTAAATAATTTGGCACCAAAAAGGGGGTTTTAGCAAGCCGGGGAAAAAACCTGAAGGGGGTGGGGGGTGATGGTAAACCCCCCCCCCCCTTCGGTAGACGAGGGTTAACGCTTTGCCAAATAACCATAATGCAATGCGTATTTCACTTTTTGCCGATATCAGACAGTGGACTCCTATCGGGGAGAGATTCTTGGGAACTCGCCCATGAATTCCGAAGAGTATCTCCACATTGTAGAAGTCTGGAATCAGTGAAATACACGAAAATTGGTTTGGTAAATATGCGCTTTTTGCAGTGTAAAGTCGATGCGAAATTACACACATTTTTAACAAGATAATAGATTTCAAATTTTTGAAAATGCACACATTATTTTGTCAAGGTCAAAGTGATATAGTTGGTTGGTTAAATATCCCAGTACATGTAATATGGTTAAAGAAACTAGAAATTCCATATTTTAGAGGAGGAGCAGAATATCATAGGGGTCTTATTTAAGGAGTTCATTTACCTCCCACTACAGAAAAGGTTTAACACCTTTGGTAGTTAGTATGGACCCTCTACATCAATGCTAGGTAGGTAGTACTCTCAAAATGTGGTATCACTTTTTCAATAGGGGCCAATTTAAGTTTACACAAGGGTCAAATTTTAAATGCCCCAATCCTGTTGAAATGTACGCCATATTGTCCATCTAATCATAAGGATTCTAAAAATGTATAGTTGTACCACCCACGACCATTGGACTGCATGGATACACCAATGTAGTTTTACCTTTTCCAGGAAACCTGAAATGTAGGGACCATTTTTGTGATCACTGAGCTTGCGTTATTTCTCACAAGCTTCGAAACATACACGTACATAAACAACAGCTTTGCTCGCAATCAACGCAAACAAGCTACATGGAAAGCACCGAAAACCCTCAAAGAATAAGACAAAAATCGCTTATTTATTTTCAATCACAAGTCTAGAACATTAGGGCTCTCGTCTTTAAAGGTGCTTGTTCCGATTTTTGTCTATCGTGTTTTCTACTTGATATGAGAGCCTGACACTTGCACACACCAACCATCAAGTACCGTGGGAAACAAACTTGCGTATTGAGACGCGATAATGCATAGTGCAACGCCCTATTCACTACTGTGCTATTATTGATGGTTAACCATTAAAACGTATTTTTTTTATCTGTATCTTAAGAAAGAAATGGATTTGGAAGCCGAAATTTCAGGATGATAATGAGAAAAATGCGGCTGATATCAAAATTGATATTACTTCCGGGTAAATCAGGGGGTCCTAAAGACGATCGGAACAAGCACCTTTAAAAGCATTCAAAGTTAGATGTAATATTCAAACGCAATATGAATAAATAGACACACATCTGAATATATTTCCTCAAATAACTTTAACTAAAACTAATAACTAAAATTAGTATTATAGAAGCTTATAGAAAATATCGTCGTCAATTGCGTATACCTACTTTAATGAAATGCATTTCATCAAAATTAACCTGATGCCTCGGGAAACGTGTAACCCTGTCTCCCGGTGTGTTTGAGTATAGATAGACACCTTGTGGTAAGGGTCAACCCAAAGGATCGAATGTCCCGCATCGCCTGGCAAACCTCCGCGCCACACCATAAGATTCCGTACACTTCCAAGATTGGTAGTCCTCTCTGACGGAAAGTTTGTTATAAAAACGGCTTACTCGCCGATTAACGAGCCACAGCTTTGAACGTGCCCAGCACAGACTGTGTGTACCTCAAATTGATTTTGAAACAACCATGCCAGAAAAAAATAGACAAATTGAAACCATCTTTGAAATTAACATTCACTTTACCCCGATCAAGATACAATATATGACAGGAAACCGAATGGAGCGGAAAGCGCAGTTACAGAAGCTAGATAGTTTTGTCGATTTTTACTGTATAATGTATATCGTAGTCATTTTAAATCCACAAACGTGAACCCATTGTTGGGCATACTTACGTTATGATATAAAAAAATACGGCATTTCATATTATAATACAATGTCAGAAAGCGAGACCAAAAATTACCTTCACCTTGGTTTATCACGTTTCAAACAATATCCCCACCAAAAATCATTAGTTTATAACAAAGTCTATTATTGTCGCATATTATTAAATGATACATATAATGATAAGGTAAGGTTAAGTTATTTCTCGATTGAAAAAAACACATTTCGTCTAGCGGTTGTGCGTGGCCAAATGGCTTTGAAATATTCGACTAACTAAAATAGGCAGGCCGTAACAGACGGACAACAGGCGTTACATTTGAGATGTCAGTGAGCAAGTAACTTGTTAATTTAAAACAAGAGAATAAAGCAAAAGCGAATAAGTGAGGAGAGGTCGTTTCCACTTTTCCGTATTACCCTACCACTCTTCCCTTCCCACCCGCCCACATCTGAACCTCGCCCTCCCCCACCCCCCCCCCTGAACCTCCACACCACTCCTCTCCCCATCCACCTTCCCACCTCCTCTTATCCCTCGGCCGATCGACTCTTATCTTCTCCTCATATCCCCACCTTCCACCCGACCCACCTACCCAGTCTGCTATTTTATCTCCTTTTCTTTCCTCGTCCTTCTTCTTCCGTATCCCGCTTCTCCCCCCCCCCTTATATCCCATACCCCACGCCTGCACTTTTTTTCACACTTTCCACCAGCTACCCTTCTCCCTTCTTTCCCCTCTGACCTCTTCACCCCCATCTGCCCAAACATCCTCACCACTCCCGCTCCCTCAAATTCCCCTACCTACCCCACTCGTCCCCACCTTTCTTTCTAATGCCTCACCCGTCGAAATCATAACTCCCACCTCTATGCCCCACACCCTCATTGCTTCCTCAACCCCTCACTTCTTTATCGTTTTTCTGGCTCCCCCTCACCCTTACCATTTTTCTTCCCAGGTGATGGTGAACAATAATTGCTTTCCCTTCAGATGTAAGACAGCACAACGAACTCTCGACTGGGAATCGAACCAAACTTTTTTGGGGGGGGGCACTTGGATTCAAAGGTGGAAGGATCGTGAACAAGAAAACGGTAAAAAGGGTCTTTTTTTCCAACATGGCGATTACGCGCGTACATTGATAGGGTGTCAAAAACAGCAAAATGTAGACAAACGGGTATTTCTTTAACCCTGAAATGTGATGTAGTGTAGGGTGTGATACTCCAATAAGAGGATCAAAAATATTGTTAAAACAAAGCAAGGATAAAGGGTATATTAACGACAAATGCATTGCTTCATGTTTGGGGTAGCAAAAGTGACAAAAAATCTTTTTGTGTCGTAAAACAGAGAAAAACTTGTTAGGCTATGTTTTTCGTCGATGGACATTCTTGTTAGCGTGAGTCAGTCATGTTCTAGCATGCATATCCACTGTGAATCAAATGGCCCCCGGGATTTATTGCCAAATGATATGTTGAAAGACTCATACAAAAACGGTTGTCTCCCTTTTTTCCTTTAACATTTTAGCTCCCATCACGATTTGTGTGGTTCCCCTGTCTCTTCCCTCGGGTGGGTCAGGGGGGTCGGCTTTCTCTCCACTGGTTACGCCTGTATTGACTAATTTTGAAAGTACTTTTGACCCATTTGGGAAAGGCCCCCTGCGGATTCGGGGTTAAGCATTGGCCCGATGTGTTCCCTGCATGTCGTAAAGGCGACTAAAAGGCAACTCGTCTGTTATTGAAACAGACGGGTTGTATGTAAATTAGGATGATTTATAACTATGTAAATGATTCGACTGTGTAATTGGATATTAGAGTTGTTGTATTACTCGTTTAAGTACATGTAGCTTAAAATCAAGTAACATGAAAAAAAACATTATTCAATTACATTGTACGTATGGAAGCCACCTATTATTTTTTTGTAATAGTAAATGTAGATGTATTAGGGTTCTACTGTATAATTGGTGATTTAATTTAAAACTCTATCGTTGGGCATAATGCCCAAGTGTATTGGATCCATTTATAAAATGTAAAGTATGAGACAAATCTAGTTGGTCTGTAAAAGGGGATCTCATGTTGCATGTTCTGATGTGATTGTCGATTATTTGAAGTTGCAGTTTTTGCTCGCTCTTTGGTACATGGTGAATGATGACTTTTGTCATCGGTCTATGATGTGTGAGTTATAAATTTATCAGTAATCTTTGAAACTTGGTTTTATATGCCATGTTTTCTCTTTAAGTGGATCTTTGCATTGTTGGTTTATTCTTGTTTTATACATGGATAGGTGATGCTCTGGTTCCTCACTGTATGATGGGATTCCTTTTGTAATTTGTTAAGTGTTATTTGAATTGAAATGAAGTTTAAATTGCAATTGTTTTATTATTTAATTTAAATGACAAAGTAATGACACGATATGACACAATGTGTTGAAGTTTGAGTTAAATGTAATACTCACCACTCACTCATTTGGGAAAGAGCGTGTATTGTGCCACCACACTAGAACCTGCGCCAACGGAAAGAAACGGAATGTTGAAGGATGTAGTGCAGATACTAAATTCATCCCTTTTTTCCAAAGTCACATATGTGTTAATATTTTAACACCAAGTTAGTTTCCGTGGTTACATTAGGATTAACACCGCTCGTGTTTTTGCCAATTTAATTGAATTGAGTTATCTGCTTATGAAATGTTGATGTAAGCAGTAAACAATAGAAGCAATAGTGGCATAAATAGCTTACACTGGAAACACCACAATTTGTTGTTAATATAAAAACTAACATGGTGGATAACACCAATATGTTTTAAATATAAACCCAGGGGGTGCTGTCCCCTATTGATTCCGGAGAGTTTAAACTAACATCCATGTGTTAAAGTTAAAGTGAGAGGAGGAGATTTTTGAATAAGATTTCTTTCAAATTGCACTGGTCGTTTGTAGACCATCTAACGAGAACATTTGGAAGGTTTATGGACAAATAATTACAAAAAGAAAACCGCAACTTGTTAGCATGTCTAGAACGTGACTGATATCGTAATGTCCCCATAAACCATGCTTTGATTTTATGTCGTGCACAAGAGAGGGGGTGAATACATATGTCTAAACATATCTACAAATCACTACAGGTGTGCAAGTATTTTCTAGCAGTCTTGTCTCTGGACAACCCAGTAACAGGTCACTACTGTCTACGTGCCACGGCATATTCGCCCGCAGAAGATAAGGATGCTTTTTCTGATAAGTCAAACGTCATAACGTCCATATAGTTCAATGCGAGAGAGTTGTACTTGACAGCCATTCATCACAGCCAGCAGTCAGTCATGGATGCCATTGCTATCATGATACCACCAATGACACTGGGAAAGGCTAGTCCAAAGGCGTGAGGAAAACATTCTAGTCCCGCACAAATCTTCTTCTTCTTATCGGTCCAAACACTGTGGTTCTCAAAAATGATCAGCCAAGATGGGTACAACGTCTCGCTGCTTCAATGAATTCCGAGGTCCTGGTTGTGCATTGTGGCTCCAGCAATGGGCAGACCAAGAGGTGTTCTATTGTCTGTGGGCTGTGCCACAACACATGTAGTATACTGATCTGCTTCAGATAAGCCCACTCTGCAAGGGAAACCTTGTCGGCCAGTTCGGGTTCTCAATCATTGAGGCATCCGCCATTCCGCCCATGGGGAGTCAGCTCCAGGTGGGAGATGCTCACCAGGTAAATACCGAGAGATGTTACTTGGTTGAGGCAAGTCTTTCTCTCACAGAGCGACTCTCTTACCTCTTAGAGGACTGTTTCAAGAGTGGGACTTTGCTTAGATACTCTCTCTAGATTTAAGGCGTGGCAGCCGGTATCGTCCAAATAGGGTGCTTCACATGGGAATTGGCAGCTACGCTCTGCAGCTCGCTACGCTACTACGGATGTCGGTGGAGCAATTCCTGCTCGGATGTGTAAGTTTTCCGTTGCTGTGTGGACGGAGGCATCCTGATGATAAGCGGGCAGGAGGCCTTTAATGCTGGATCAAGCTTCTGGCATGGGTTGATTTCCATACAGGCAGGCATACTTGCCACATGTGTAGCCACGGGCAAGTGCCGTCGATCTTAGGGTAAAGTGGGCGAGCACCCCACTGTGCCAGTGAGTGTGTTCAAGATGTTATGCGTGAAATACTTTACTCTTCGTCTGCTCAATGTGGTCTTATAAGAGAGGAGTGCGGTCCAAGGTGACGCCTAGGTAGACAGGGTTATCACAGTGCTCCAGGGAGTTCAAGACCAGGGAACTTTAAGCTGACGTTGGCTTCACGGATGCGTAGATGGACAGCAAAACCTGTGTCGTAGATGGATTTGCACGTAGGTGGTTTTCCTCATATAAGGAGTGCGTTCATCCAAAGCTTTGGAGAGTCTCTCTTCAAACAACTGTTTGGGAAGTCGGGCATCTTGTGCACTAATCCAGATCGTCTGCATAAGAAACACGGGTTCCGCACTCCTTAGGTTGGTCGTTGGTAAATATGTTGAACAGGAGAGGGTGCAAGCACACTCCCTTGTGGTAGACCATTCTTGAGCTACGCCATAGGTCTTCTTCGTCCTAGCTGAACAAAGAACATCCTGTGAGCCAATCCACGGATAAGCTCCGTTCAAGCGGATGTCCTTGGCTAATTTCAGGATCTTCTGGAGTAGGCACTCTGTGATTAACAGGTCGTATGTGACTGAGAGGTCGACGACACAGCTCGAGTTACCATCCTTCTGAAACCATCCTCAATGTGTTGAGTTAGGTTATTGAGTACTTGGCTTGTTGTGATTGTGGCCGGAAACCTGCTGTCTGGTATGAGGTGTTCCGTCTATCACAGTTGCAGTACGATGAGCAGGGACGTTCAAAGAGCTTGTAGGTATGGCTAAGGTGTGATATAGGTCTGTAGCCTCTGGCGATTGGCTGGATCTTTACCATGCGCTTAGGAGTGCCATAACATGTTGCTTTCCTCCAGTCTTTGGGAACCTGTGGAAATAAGGCAGAAATTGTAGGCTCAAAAGCAATCCGTTGCTACTGGGCCAAGAATTTTTAGTTGCTCAGTAGAGAGTGGTCAAGGCCTATGCTTTTCCTGGTTGAAGTTTAGCATACCGATTCAATTCGTCCAATGTGAAGGGGCGAGTGAAAACCAGGGTCACCACTCTACCTCTTATGGTATAGTTTGATCTTTTTGGTTTTTCTGCACTTGCCATTTTAAAGCAGTTGGTGGGCAACTAGGTTGGGTGTGACATTTGGCTGTGTGAGAGTCTGTTGGATCACGGAGTTTTCGGATGGTAGACAATTCTTTCTTGCTGTTATGGGTTCTATCGGTGATTCAATTTTTAAAGTGTGCCAGGTTTTGATATTTTCCTGGGGCGATCCTCTCAGAGACTTTTCACCTTTAGCAGTGTTCAGTCGAAAAAGGAACAGCTTCAAACATGGTGATAACTCTTGATATTCTCTAGCACATCTTTGGAAAGGCCTGGATATATTCCGTCCTAACAGCCTCTTGGTAGAATCTCCGTGCATCTGTTCACAGTGGGCAACTTTGTCATAGTTAGGGGTTTTGGAGCAATTCACGTTCTGATCCAGGGTATCAGTGATCATGCAGTCTGCTTTCCTGTAGTTAAAGCGCGCTTAAAAGGCACTTTGTTTGGTCGTACTGCAGCATTGACTTGTATACCGATGGGTCGATGTTGAGTTTGTGGACCAGGATCCAGAACAATCTTGATACAAAGGTTAGAGATGTTGTTGCTAACAATAGCTAGTCAGGGTGGTAAATCTCTTCCGGCGGGCACTATGAAATGATGCGGGCAGCTTAGAGTCGGGAAGGAGACGTAGATGTTAACTGTCAATCCATTCTTCGAAGCTTGTCCGTCTTTATTAGTTCATTGTAGCCCCATTGGGTACTAGGGGTTGAAGTCGCCAATGAAGAAGTGAGTTTGTGGAAATCCCAGGGTTGAGCTGAGGGTGCTCGAAGTCTACTGATGGAGGTTTGTAGACAGATGTAACATGACAGGAAACTAGCTCAATGGTGAGGACTTCGATGTTGTTATCATCAGAACATTGAGGTTGCTTCTACTTCGGGTACCTGTTCTCACCAATATCGCACTTCCGTATGTCGAGTGTTCTTCGGTGGCAAGGACCAGTCCTGGTATGGTGGGCGGTGTATTGATCTCTGTGGGTTTCCTGCAGACATAGGACATCGCATGGAGATGTTACAACAAACAGCAATGATGGTACTTTTGGCACTGGAAAAACCTCCACAGTTCAAGCACTAAGTCAAGCAGACCTTAGAAAAGGCATGCGTGAGCGTCTAGTCAGATATGGGTAACTTAAGAAATGATGTTAATGGAAAAACAGTGTTTGGAGTGTAGAGAGTAGTTCGCTGATTCGCTCGCAGTTTAACTTGCTTCGCATTTTAACGGTGCTTCGTTACGCAGCTTAACAGGGGAGAACACAAGACTGGTTCTCACTCTCCCCCCGCAACAAATGAAGATACCTCAATCTAGAAGTCGTCTCTGGACATGGATCATTCTACATGCCAAGTCATGATCATCTCCCACTAACCCACGACTTCGCCGCCCACCTAACAGATCCTGTCCTCCATTCCTCACCTTTCCCTTACTTCTCCCACACCCTCCCCTTATCCATCATGACACACTACACACTGCCCCGATTCTTCTTCTTTATCTACCTCTCCCTCGTTCCCTTAAACCAAGCCCCTGTTTTAAACTTCAACATCTCGGTCTCTTTCCCCGGTCTCTCCTCAACACGGTCTCCCATTTATCGAAGCCTCAACCTCTTTCCCCCGACACCCTTGTTTCCACTCACGTAATGCCGTCTCGCCTTCCCCCCTGTCGACCCCCAACACCTAGACCCCTCCCATTCCCCCCCATAGTCACATCCCTCATCTTCAGCCCTACCACCCCCAAGTTCTCCCCTCTCACGATATCCATCCTCCTTCTCTTTTACAACGCTCCACCTATGCTTCATGCCTTCCTCGCTCATCATCCCCTTTTTCTATCTCCCTCCTTACTATCCCCTTCTCCTCATCCTCTTAACTCACTACCTCAATTTCCCCGCTCTGCCCCCCTCCTTTCATTCAATTGAAGGATCCTTTTTCCATGTTGCCCAAACTTTTGGATCTCCATGTCGAACAAATTTGCAAAAAGGCTGCCAAGCCCCTGGACTGCATCCAAGCTCCCATCAACACCCGCCGCACGTTATACCGCGCCCTGGTCTCCCGGCCCCTGGTCCGCCCACCTTGAATACGCATCAATACCTGGCATCCACCTAACAAGACGCTGACTAATAGATTGAGTCCACCCAGGTTTGCTTGTCGCGTCATCTTGCAGCAAATGGAGTTGTCCATGTTGAGCTTCTCTTGAAATCTGATTTGCCAACTCGTGCATAAGAGCCGTGGCCAAAGTCTCCAGTTTCTGCGAACATTTGGTCAAAAATCTTTCATGTGAAGTAACCATGTGTATCTCCCAACCCATGAGACCCACCCCGCACTAGCCGGCGTACCTTAATACGTGGGCTGCGGCCCCCCCCCCCTTTTGTTGCGTCTATCTATTCATGTTCCGAATGTTATAAATAAAAATCAATAAATACACATCGTCGGGTGTAGACTAGTGACGGAGGTTATTTTTTTTTTTTTGTTTTTTTTTTTTTTTTTTTTTTGTTTAACAAAAATACGAATTTATGGTTCTGAGAAAATCGCATTTGAAAAATCGCGAAATCGAGAGGGTCCGTACACATCCCCACATACGATTGAGACAAGGTCAAATCCAGATTAAGAAACGAAATCAACAACTGAATTATTTTAGCAATATTCTTTAATTCTTATTGATAAAATGGATGTAATCAAAGTAAACCATCATTATCCGTCACACCAAAACTACGCACAACGGCGATTTTGTTCCCTGACATAGTGGACGGATGTGAATGTCCCTTACCTAAAGCGTTATCAGCATCAGCTCACTATGAAAACATCAATCGGCGTTTTCGAACATCCGTCAAACCAACTCCGTCATCGCGAAACGGCCAATTTGGTTATTACCTAATGACGGAGTTGAATGGATGGCCGCGATTACCGCTTGAACTGTTAATATATATAATTCTAATAATACTCGATAATTATAAATTAATTACATTATTTTGCGTGTGTCAGTTATAAATTTTAGAATATTACGAACAAAAGTATTTAAAAAAGCCTTGTGGGAAAAGTATACACTTCTTGACAGAGGGGTCAACATCCGTCCCTATGTAATACACCAAAGTCCCTGTTATGCAACATACGTCAAAATTGCAAAATTTCTTAATTAAGATTATTAATAATGAAGTACTTGCACGGTTCCATGGCATGTTGAAGATTTTGGTATTTCGTACCATTTCCCTTAATTTCGTAAAATGCTAAAAAGTAAAATTTTTAATTTTAGGTTGTTTTTTTGTTTTATTGAAAATTAAATACAATCAGCTGGACCACATTGTAAACATCAAGGGGTTTGCGTAAATGCCGTGCATACAACTCTGTGGAACTAGACTCAGACCATGTATGTCAGCATTATGTTAGCCGTTAGTTTGAAGAAACAGCAAAGGGAGATCTTGCGAAGACCACAGTTCAATGGAAAGCTTACATGATCTTGTATAATGAGGATCCAACTTAGCTTTCCCAACACTTTTGAAGCCTTCCAAAATGATGACATCTCATCATTTGAGAAACGTTACAACATAAAGTTTTTGAAACTGGGTGAAGGAAGTGGCTAAACTATGATAGGAAGAGGCTAACCACAAAGAGAGGGGCTAACTTGAGGGCCAACTACATCTGCAATTCTTACGTTTCCCGGTAGATTTCAGGAGCAAACGAGGGCCAAAGACAATGGTGGGCGAAAACAAATTGGGGCGCTGCGTTCTGGAAATGTCGTCATCTTTAACACCCCCAGTTTTTGTAGCTTTTTGCGGTAAGTTGGTATGTACAGTCCATATATCTAAAAAAAACAGTGTATCACCTGGAAGGGAAAGTTTATTCATTGTCTGTCAAGTGAATTTTATGAGGAATAGGAATATGTTAGGTAAAAAGCTGGACTGAATCAACGCATCCCATAATGGGTATTTGAGGGGGGGGGGGGGGAGTCAAAAAATTAAGAAAAAATACTTATTATGGCTAACATTATGAAGCCAATACGGAATATTTGATTGGTAGAACACCAGCGATGTCACTTCGGAGCCTAGTGTTATCCGAAGATAAGCACTTTGATATATCTCCCGCCGTGAAGGTGACTTATAGGGAAAAAGTGAACCTTATGCAGTATCTCTTTGTCTAGATTAGGGTGTTCTGGGGTTCTGCGGCTTTGGACCAGATTTGGCGGGTTTATTTTGTTATAACCTGGTTTTTGTGACGCTCACCATTCCACTGCCCTCAGCGTATATTGCTGGAGTTGCTTGAAGATCATCGGCTGTGAGTTCGGCTGAGCAAGATGACATAGGCCTCGCTATGAGTGCAATTTTGGCTGCTGCATCAGTTAGAGCAGCTTATTAGCCTTTCTCTTCCTTTCGGATGCCAAGGATGTGAGGCATTGTTGAATGATGATTGCAGGAAACCTCTCTTCTTCCTACGTAGTATGTAGACCATCCTTGCTTCACAGTCATCAGGACACTAGATATTGGTGCTGCCTTCTTATACATATGCATTTTGGAAGGTTCTTCATACCTAGAGGACCGTCACGTCAGAGCTCTATGATGTCATGTCTTTTTTGGTAGAAAAGATGATGTTATCTGGTCTCTTAGCTGTGCTCGTGATTTGCTGGAGGGAACACTATTTTTTTTATTTGTTTTCCTCATACATCAGGAATATCCAGTAAGTGTCCTTCTTCAGAATGTTGATTGACGCTGTCTTAGGCATTGTAAGACTGGATTTCGATAGGTTGTTACCATCCGCTGTGCGAAAGGTTATTGTAGAGATGGAGTTCAGATTCGCAGTGCGTGTTTTTTTTTTTCTGATTTGCATCTACGACGTGACGGTGCCCAACATGGCGAGATTGCTTTCAGTGTTTGTTCATGTGCCAGTTGTATCTTCTGCTTTGTAAGAGTAGCTTCAACCATTGATGATGTTGAACATGTTACAATGACGATGATGACAGAGTTTTCCAAAAAAAAAGAATGTCTGCCCCACGCTTAAGATTGCAGGGGATCAACCACTGCACTTGTGTCGCACATCCGTAAAGGTTGACCAAGAAAGCCGTGCGTTATGTTCTAATTCTTTTTATACCATTCCATCTGGCTTCTTTTACTTTCGATGCATATTCTGTAGAGTGTCTGTTGTACTTCCATCTTTAGAGTACTGGTTTAGATGGTACTTATAGTTACTTGCAAACATTTGACTGATGGTACAAGAGCGCTGGTGGTGGGCATCGCTATACCTGCCCTTTGCTTCAGGTATTTGACGCAAGTAGCTTCCAGACTTTAGAAGTAGGAAAATGTGCAGTTATAGATGCGTGAAACTCCCCACGTCAGTTGGGGTACAATAGATTAGTGTATATTCATAGATTATAGGCCCACCTAGTGACTGAATTGGGTGTTTGAAGTCAGATTGGTGCATAACCAGTCTGATGGTATTGTGATTCAGGTCGTTTATAGATCAGCTATACCACGGAACCGCATGGGTTTGACTGTGGATATAAGCAATTTGCTGTCCGGTCTATTTATATTCTTGTCGCTTTTGTTCTGGACAAACCTCTTCATGGCACGATGAATTGTTACTTGATTTGGCTTTCATGGTCCGTGCCCACTGAGGAGGAAGTTGTTCGTTGTATTTACAAGTTCTTGGCAATCCTTATGGACTCCTAGATACGAGGGTCAGGTCATCTGCGTATGCTTTGGCAGAGATAAGATGTAGATCCCCTCAGCAGTACCGGCGGTGTTGTGATGGTCTAATATAGGAGATCGACAACAGATTGAAGACGGTGAGGAACAGGATACAGGAGAGTGGGCAGCTGGAAGACTCCTGCAACTGTATCCAGTCAAGTGTCCATTCCTCAGTTTTTGTTTGCCACATTTTGAACAAGCTCATCATAGTAGTTTAAAATGATCTTCCTATATGGTCGGAATGGAACATGATACCACTTAAAGCAAACTTGGTGACAAGGTTGGTGATACAGTAAAAACCCGTATGCATTTGCAGGTCCAGCCTGTTGTCAAATTGGATTTACATTCTTTTGGCATCTTGGAAGCATTTTCAGTTAGTGCTTCTGTGTGTAAATCTGCTGATATTTCTCATGAACCTTCTGAATGGAGGTGTGATTAGTTGTTTTTGTCAGGTCCAGTTGATGCATGGTTCTTGTGGAGCGGAGGGAATACCCATTCGAGGTTACCACTCGAATTCTTCAGTGTGATGGTGTGATGGGCTAAAGAAGGAGAGGATACTCTTGGAATAAGGATGGTTAATCACGGGCTCCAGCTCCACAGGTATGAGGCTGTGCTCCATATATTGCAAATATTATGTAGAGCCGGGTTGTTCTAGCGGCATTTCTTCCACACGAGGATGGAATGAGATTGGAACTGGAGCACTGGCATTTCTTCTTTTCTGAAGATAGCTGTTTACTCTGACAGGATCTGGGTGTTTTAGTGTTGAATGCATTGGTCGGCTTTGATGGTATCATAATGCCCTTAGGAGGGTGGTTTTGTAGTTGCCGGCTTTCTGTCACTGTTACTACTGTTGGACATTTTTGAAAAACTTCTTGCCAGCTGTTTGATGTAGTAATGATACCAGGGTAAATAATTGAAAAAAACAAAAAATTAAAAAACTGAAAAAAATAAAAAAAGTAAAATTTGATTTAAAATAATTATAAAAAAAATTCATTGGGCAGCAGTTTGTTAGTCATATAGCTAAGGAATAGTATATTTAATCGTGGAGTTCTGCGAAGGTGACAAAATCATTTTGGTGGCTGGCAACCCTGGGGGGGGAGGACACTTCAATTAAATGCAAATTATGTGGCCGACCAGATGAAAAATAGCTTTCAGTGTATCAAAAATGCTCAATGTACTGTAGTTTCTAGGTCAGAATTTTATGAGGATAAGAATAGCTGGACGCACCCCCCAAAATGGGGTTATTTCGGGGGGGGGATTACCAAGGTACATATGAAGACCAACTAAGATATTACGACCGTTTAGTGAACTAAGAGTTTAAGTTTCAGGTATTTTAGTGTAATGTACTTGATTTAGTCATGTACAAGGCGTAAAATAAGGTGGCTCCCCCTTATTAAAGAATACTCGGAAAAAAAAGCTAAAAAACATAAAAATCCTAACCCATTAGGAAGTAATTTGTTCAATCCTGAGCATAGTTTCAGGTGATATGTGAGTTCTCTGTGGCGGTATGGTTCGAGGGTAATATACAGATAGATGCAATGAGAGATTCAAGTCTCCATATTTTCTGTGATATGTGTTTCATATAGATAGATTAGCCACTTAATAGATTCTTACCCGTTATTTGGCTACAGAATAACTTTAAAATGAAACAAAAGGTGATTTTTATATGCCTTTATTCAAAAGAAAACATAGGCTGAATGTAGTATTTGCTCTATAGAAAAATTAGAAATTCAAATTTCCGTACCAAGGAAACAGTTCAGCTTACCCGACATACATTACAATATTGGGCCCCACGATTAAGCCAATATGAAATTTATTGGCCCAATATTGGCTTACATTATGGTACAAATATTATTTGCTCATTGGCCCTAGAATGGGCAAATATTGGCAATACAATATTGGGCCAATAAAGAGCCAAACCTTGGCCCAAACTCTGTTCAATATTGGACCAATTTTTGCGCAATATGTTTTACTGGCTGGAAATTAATTGGCATACATTAATCCAATTAAAATATGACCACTATTAAGCGCTAATTAAAAAATTGCATTCACTACCAATATATAGGACTGACCCCTCCCTCTTGATAAGGAAAGTATTTGCAGTACTACTATTACAAATAGGTTGTGAAGGGAAGTTATGCAAAAAGTGTGAACATTGGATTCGGCACCATTGTCCTTTTTGGCTGGACCCCATTGGAAATGCGTTTGCATGAGTAGCCCGACGCCATGGGTTGTCCTTGCATATTTTGGTGTTGGTGTGTTTTTATATCGTGTATTTTAAGTGTTTTGTATTTTTGGTGTTTTTTTTTTTTTTTTAAAAAAAAACAAACAAACAAATTTGCCTGTCCTTTGAATCCATTTGGACAATCAACCCAGCTAACGAATCTGACGTTGTCGGAACGTTCTAAAAACGTTCCAAGTTGGTTCTTTGGACGCTTCGCAAAATGTTTTTTGGACGTTTTTTGTGGAAGGTTTTGGGACCGTCCATAAAAACGTTTTAGCAATTACAACAGTTCATTTGACCAGACACAAATTACTCACTTCCTGTATTGGGGAATGGAACCATGGGCCCTTCGCGTGGAAGACCAAACACTTAACCGCTACACCAGCTAGACAACGCACATTTCGACGGGTAATTTCTATTTATATGGCTGGACGTGTAGCAGAAGAGTTGTATCTTTTTTTCAAAGTGAGGGACCATTAAGTAAACCATTTCATACCACTGCAAATTTATACCACCATCTGTGCTGACAGGAATTAATGCACGGTGTAAATCTGCCAGGCTTAAAATAAACAAATAGACTATAATGAAACGTTATTGCGATTCGTTTTTTATATGTTGGTTTTGGAGTATTTTGCCCAAACGTTATTAGGACATTTATTAAATTTGGTAGATCATAAGATAATAAAACATATGGTACCCTAACGTATATGTGACAATGGACGTTTTAAAAACGTTTAAATAATGAAGATGTAATAGCGGAATGAAAAACCGTGCCAATAACGTTTTTAAAACGTTTTTACAAGGTCTTATAATACGAAGACGTAATAGGGACGCCTCCAGAACCTAGCAAAAAACGTATTATAAACGTGTTTACAAGCTCTATATTAGATGAAATCGAAATGGACCAATCAGAACCTAGCAAAACGTTTTAAAAACGTATTTATCAAGGTCTTATAGACGAAGCTGTAATAGGAGACTGAAGAACCTTGCAAAAACGTTTTTAAAACGTTCTTTCAAGGGCTTATAAGACGAAGACGTAAGAGACGAATCCAGAACCTAACCAAAACGTTTTTTAGAAACGTTTTGTTTGCTGGGAAAACTAATGACCTCCCATCATTTCAATCATACAAGCCTTTCATAATTATCAACATAAAGCTTCAATGGTTGTATGAGCCCTTATTATCTAAGAAAAGGTGCCCCCCCCCTCCATGGGTTGCCACCCCACAAGACTGCATTTTGCCAACCTCACTATAGACCTCCGCAGATTAAATATACTATCCCTGAACTACTGTCAAGGATTGCCCAAATTACGTCCTAATCGCGGTACTTTGATAAATATTTTGAGCAATTTCAGGGTAGGGGTCATTAGGAACCCCACCTACAATTATTAAAATACCCGGCACTGCACAGTCAGTATATCTTATTGTCAGATTCAGATTTTTTTTTTGTCTCTTCACAAAAACATGTATACAAAAGGAAAAGATGTACGGAGATGAACTATTTGGTTGTATACATTTGGTTGTCTTCATATGTAGGCCTACCAACCTAATAGTATTTTTTTAATATTTTCCCCCCTGCCATTACCACCGATTTTGGTGGTGATTCAGGATTCAGGCGTTTTACCTAACATATTCTTATTCCTCATTACAATTGATAGAAATAACCAAATGAGATTAAACCTTCCCCCCAGGTGGTAGCCAAGCTCATTTTATAGCTGGGTAAAGAAGCTGGAATGACCTAGGCCCCATATGGAATTGCAATGTATTGCAGTTTTCAGTTGTAAAGGAAAGAAAAAGAAAGCCGCAAAAATGATATTGAAAAAATTACAATGGTATATTAATTATAGAGCCAAGCTAACGTAATTCAGGAGGGGAAAATTTGTAGCCTCCCCGACGGGTAATTGAACCCCGGTCTCCCGCGCCAATGACAGGCGGGGATAATCACCCACTATACTATCGAGGCTTGCTTGTTATGCTCCTAAAATTGAAGGAATATTGATAAATACATAATGGATGCATAAAGAATAGTCAAATAATATCCATTTCCTTTATTCTGAATAAATTTGTTTAATTAAATTCATACAATTGTTATATGTACTGTACGCGTTGAGTTTCGTTGCAAATCAATTGACCTATATAGGCGGGTGACCCTGTGTACAAAATGCATAGGACAATTTCGTCGATGTGATAACGCCACCATTTCGATAAGCTACCTAATTATTTAAGCATAAACGTCACACATGACGTCAACCGGGGATGACGTAGCATAATACCGCCACGCACGACTGGCGAAATATAAGCTCAGATTTCATGCCGATCGTGTGCCCCGCACGCATCCATTCTCTTGATCGAGGGTCCTATCCGATTGATTTAGGATCCCGGCCTATATCACAGAACAACGGTGTAGAATGCAGGGGGAGCACACCTCCAAAGCAATGGGTCGTTCTTGGTGCTCGCAAAATAAATATCGTTGTGTAATTTCCCCCAACTGCGTAACTGAAAGATTGTATGTGGCAACATACCTACACTTGCTGCTTAAAATCTTATTTTAAAAGAGTTCTTAAACAATGGGAAAATAAAGAACATGATTTAAAGATTTTTTTGCCACAAAAGCATTAATGACTCCTGAAAAAATCAGAACACCCCCGGATTTGGAAATCGTGTTCGCAACTCGACAAAATCGTGACGCAAATACGACGAAAAGCAAACATTCTGACGAAGGTAAGGGGAATATTTCATTTTACACTGCCCTAGGACCCAATCTCTCATTTCAAGTGAATGACAAGTGTAAAGGCTTCGGTTCCGCAGGGCAGTGAGAAAGGGACTTTTAATGATCCTGTCGTGGTGTTAGAAACGCTAAAAACACAATGATTAAGGTAATTCTCCCATGATGCAGTATCGGTATTCCCAATGCATGGTGGGCCTACCCAGAAATCACCTCGGAAAATACGGCTTTTTGCCTTCGTTCCGAGTGAAATCTCTCACATATGTTCGTATAAGCAGAGGCACTTAAAAAGTTCGTGAATTCGAGATATGACACGTGGTGTTTATTTCAAATGACATGGCGTGGTTATACATCTTGCTATTTGCGACCGGACAGTTGACCACAAAATTTTGCCGATTTGTTGAATGGTGGCGGCGCAGAATTCAACAGCATGTAAAGTATTCTGGTGTCGCTGCTGCTGTATGGGAAAGGATCCATGTAAGATGGCGATGTCTACCAAGAAAACATAGCGAATTAACATAAGTTAAAAGGGCACTACCCCATCCTCAGCCTCTATCCCATTTACTATAATAATAAAGTTTAAAGGTCCATGGGCTGGGCATAGGCCGATCGCTAATAGCCTAGTCCCCAGAAGTCCCGATTTTAACGGAAGTGGTCAACATTTGGTATCAGAAGAAAGCTACTATTTTCTCATTTACCCTGTGAAATCTTACGGCAAAAATATATTTGGTTTGGAAGTAATGAGCGAAAATGTGCACCATTGGTCGACCAATAGTAATTTTGCACTGAGTGGTAAGCAGGTTCACATTAGCAAACTCTATAGAGGGAGGTGTTCATGCAGTCTCAAGTTGATAGTGCCTGCACAGCACTAAAATTACTTCACTGTGTGGTTCAATGGAGTAAATCACTTAATTGATCTAAAAACTTAAAACTAAATCTAAGAACAAGCGGTAAGTTTTGATTTCATGAACTACTCCTATGTGAACACCTGGTTTTATGGGGTCGAAAGCACCGTAAAGCACAAAGAACATTTTGCTGGAGAAAATTACAACCTTCCTATACAGAATAGGAGGGTCAATGGAGGTCCACATACAAAGTGTTAAATTGTACATCGTGCTTTACATCGCACACACAAAATTTTGGATCATTTTTGCATGACGTTTGTCTGCTTAACTCAGCTAATTCTTGGGCTATGTATTTGATTGACCCCTCATTTTAAAGGAAAGTTAATTTTCAGTGATGAAAAGACTTCAGATAACACTAATGACCATTATAAAAATTTGTGAACCATCTTAACAGTGGCTTACAAATCACGTTGTTAGCTCTCACAGCAAAAAACGGTTGAAATATCGGCGTGTGAAACTTTACAGATTGGGTTTTGGGGTGAAGGCCAATGCTATAAGATGAAAACTTATATCCTTAAATCGGGCCATCCCCCTTTAAGTTATTGTGATTTAGCGTTTTTCGTTCACAACAAGGCAAACGCTATTCGCCGGAATAGTCTGGGCGAATTACTGTTGTGAAATCTATATTTACCGGACAATAGGGCTGGTATTCGACAAGGCTGTTGTCGACAAGTGCGACAATTGCACTTCTCCTGCATGGCGACAAACCATGGACATTTGTCGACAAAAAATATTAATGGAAGAGCATTATCACTTTGGTAACCGGTCCTATTCCAGCAATCAAAATAATTGCAATCCCAACTGCCTATTGACTTTGGAATCTTGAATTTAACCATACTTTTGTTATATATCATTAATAAAAGCCCAATGAACTCCAGAAGTTGGTTCCACTTTTGCGGAGTTTGAATTAGGACTAGTTCACCCAACCCTTCCAATGGGCCCTGGCTAGTAAAGTGTGGAGTGAAAGAGTCAAAGTGCAAGGTTAATTTGTTTTCCATGGCAGTGCTCACTCTACCTTTGTATGCGATAAGATATAATAAAACAAAATTGAGATTGGCATTCAAAAAGATTGATAGTCGACAATTGTTGCCATTGGGTTTTATGATTTACAACCATGTCGACAAAGAAAACACAAACCGATACCAGCTCTTACCGGACAAACTCTGTACTTAGTAATATTCTCTTCTCTAAAATAAATGAAATACATATTTAAAAAGGCCACCATGGTCGGGATTTGAAACTGTGATACCTGCATTATAAAACGATGTGCTCTTATCCACTACACTGCGAGGGAGGATGTGGGTGGTGATGTTTTAATCCTACATAAGCTTTACGGAATAAACCGATAATACTTTGTGATATGAAGATAGACTATATAAATAGCGCCCGCATAAGTTGGTCCGGTGGTGTGAAATAGATTCACAACAGTAATTCGACGTGAATAGATCTTGCGAATAGTCAACTCCTCACAAAAACAACATCAATTCAATTTCAAAAATAAATGAACTGAGGCTGAGCTGAGGAAGATGATGTTGATTTTTTTACTAGCAAAGTTTTAGCATTGCTTAGGCAAGGAATGAAATTTTAGATTTGCATCCGCCGCGCCCGCCTGTTCCAAAACCTGCCACCGAAAATGTAATTATTTTATTTAAAAAAATCATTATTGATAAAAAATGCTCCTTCAAAGTTCAAGTATGGGGCGGGGGATATACAAACTAATTCGCTCATTCTACGCAACATCAGAAAACAACCGAAATTTATGGAAATAATCATTTCTAGAGGATATGTAAAGTTGCTCCCAGAATTGTTCATAGGTCAGCCAAATCACCAATGCATTGCGCCCCAATAACTGCATAAAAGGGGCGGAGATTATTCCTGGGTAGCCGCATGTGCATTTAACCAATGGGGAGGCCAACTTACTCAAACAAGCCAATCGGCATTCACTTCCGTGCTGATGCACGTCACGCTCGCCGCACAGTAAATAACTCTGAACAATTTCTGGCAGAGAGTTTAGTGATCTTTTAAAAAAAATCATGTAGGCCTTCAAAAAAACAATGAAGAGCTCATTTCCCAAAAGGGCCTAATTTCCTAAATTCACTTTTGGTCCGAATTGAATACTAGCACTGTAGCAGGATGAAAATAAAGAGTGTAGAATACTAAAAATGCACTTTTTGACACTAAATGTACTATTTTACCTTTCAAAATTCAAGCATACCTGTTTAAATTACTTAAAAAACTTAGTTCTACATTTTCCTGAATTTGGTGGAAATTGCTGATTTTTGAAAAGGTTTTGCTAATTTTTTTTACCAAAACTTTTCCATAAAATTGTTGTTGACCTTATCATTCTTAGCAAAATTACACCAAAAGGAATTTTTGAAGCACTACGGTTTGAAAATACTTCAAACATAAACTCGTAGGTTTTGCTAAAATCTCAAATGGGGCGCGCGCGGAGGTCAGGGGGGGAAAACAAGAGGTCATAACGTGAAAAATTTATAAGGGCAATTGTATGCGTTTTTTTGCGTGTGGGTGTTGTGTCATCTCGACTGGAGTGTCCCTTTCAGTGAAAGATTGTTTTAAGACCGTGGTTTTATTGTAGGCAGGCTTTCTTAACTGGCGGCGCGCGCCAAGGCTGGCGCTTTGGAGTGTGTGCTCAGGTGACGCGTGGCGAACGGCTTAGAAAAAAACAATAGGAAAAAATAAAATACCAGACTTGCAAATGGGGGGGGGAGAAGGGGTGCCAAGGCATTTTTTGAGGGGTCTAATTGGGATCCTTCTCCATAGACACTGTACCAAAGGTCAGTTCATTGGGGGGCTGACGGGGGGCAAAGGGTCCGTTTGGGGGGGCTCACGCCCCCCTGCCCCCTCTGGTTACGCCACCGCAGGAATAACCATTTTCATGTTCCTGTGACCACAATTTGGTCCCGTTTATTTGAAAATATGAATTTAAATTGGTTATTTCCCGCTCTGTAGGCCTATAGTAAACCATAAACAAAATATAGGACTATATCTTGAAATATAGATTACAAGCACACAAAACTTAAATATTACAATTTTATTTGATTTCACTCAGTTTTCATAAAGTTATCAGATGTACAGAAAATGTAGTGTTATTTTTGTGCAGTATTTTTGAGCAGTCTACATGTCATTTCTAAACCCTGAGTAAAAAAAATATACCACTTTTGGACATTCTCATCAAAAATTGAAATTGCCGTAAATATGGTAATCCTAGATAGATCTTAATCGAGAATTATAATTGAATGTCATTCAAACTCATCTACCCTGAGGTGTAGAGCATATCTTAGGCCATAAAAGTCAATTCCGAGTTTATTGTTACTTTTTTGTGTTTCCTGCCCTTAGGCAGAATACACATAGGGATCACTTTGTCCACTGTTGTGTTGTCTTTGTTTTATGTCCCAAAAAATACAGAATTGTGAAAAAGACGTGTCACAAAAAGTTAACACATTACTGCTTTAATATCCCATAACTTTGATGGATTTAAACCAAGCATGGGTCACAGGTGCAACATGGTATCCCCCATTTACTGATGAGGTCAAAGTCACAAACCGGTCCAGGTCACCATCCAGGCAAGATTCATTTGAGTTGTAAAATAGGCTAAAATGTAACGTTGACCTCGTTTGAAAAAGTTAAGTTCCTTGGAACCAAACTTGAGTATAGGTGCAACATGGGATCCCTCTTTTATTGATTAGGTCAAAGGTCATACCAAGGTTCAAAGGTCTGTGGGTCAAGTGTAAAATAGTCTGAAAATGTAAATGACCTCATTTGAAAAGTTGAAGTTCAATTGGAACCAAACTTGGTTTATGGCGTACATGCAAACCCTCATTTGTTCTGAGGTTCAAAGGTAAGGTCACCATACAAGGTCAAAGGTCATGTAGGTATCTTCACAAACCGCGACGGCAGGCGACACAAAGCGGTACGGGACCGTAATGTGTGCAAAATGAAAATAAATACACCGAAGAAATTTTCACCAAAGGTAGGGCCTGCAGAAAAAATGCTGATTTTGCTTCAAAGTATAAAACATTGTTTTACAAACAAAATATGTTTCCAATTGCCTTTAAAACTGGTTTAAATCAACGGATATTTTGAAAAATAATGAATTCATTTTGGCAATCTTGATTTTTTACGCGGGTTATTTCGAGTCTCCAAAAAGCGATGATTTACAATAAACTCAAAATCGACTTTCATGCGCTTATGTGTAATACTAGTCGATTGTATGGAAGCCAATTCTTGTATTGGTATTTTACAAGCAGGTCTCCATTTAAGCCAGACTAGGAAAGAAACCACAATGGATTGGAGATGGAGGTGAGGTCCAAAGCAAGACACTGGACACTGACCATCAGCTCCAATGAAAACAGGAAGTGATCGGATGCTTACTTAGCCCAACTACTTCAGGGCACTGAGGGCCAGCTAACACAGCATGCAGTGGTTGATGTCCAGGTAAATATTATACAAATATTGACCCGAGGTGATCTCAAGGCCGTACTCTTTTCCCGAAGCGGAGCTGAGGGAAAATAGTACGGTCTCGAGATCACCGAGGGTCAGTAGATTTGACTATGGCCCGAATAAAGGGAAGTTAATACAGTGGAAACTCGTGGAAACAAAACAAGAAATTATAACGCCAGACCAAGAATATTTGTTACGTGAATTTATTATGCCTGCAAAATATTTGCCGTACTTCTTACAATGAAGTGGAAATTCCCAAACAGCCCACACGTGCGCGCAGATGGCAAGTCTAGCACTATGTGGCCCGGAGGTCTGCTCAATGCTTTGCTGCAGCGGTAGTGTGGTCTGGCTCTACGCATTGCATTGACAATTTGATTCGGCATGAATTTAGGGATTTACTTGCGAATATTTGTCATTCCGCAATGCCAAAGTAAGTCCTTCGAAGTTTACTTCGTTGTATGCGATGAAATAAACATAGTAATTAATAAGAAGTTGTGAGGGAATTAGGTTCGTAATATCCGATAATTCGTTATAAACAATTCGTTGTAAACATGTGTATTTGTACAGAAAAGATAGGCGACCAGTCGGGACCAAGCAGTCTACTTCGGAGTAAGCGGGTTTTCGGTGTAAGCGATTTCGTTATAACGAGTTTCCACTGTATTTGTTTTATATACCGCATAGATAGATCCTTTCTGCTGCAGTAACGAGACTACAGCTTGGGCAAAAAATTACTATACCGGTCAAAGATTTACTATACCGGTCCAAAAATTACTATACCGGGCAGAAAAGGTACTATACGGGCAAAAAAGTTACTATACGCGTTTTATGCGAAAATAGTGGAACTATACCATGTCATGTAACTTTCATTTAACCAATCAGATGACAAGGATCTATCATGAGGTATATCTATCTATCTAACGGCCGCAGCCAAGATGCTGTTCACCATGTAGCGCCAATTGTCCCTGTTTGTCATTAAGTTGGGGATGTCAGATGGATCCTGCTGGATGTCACGAGCAATCACATCAATGTAGTTAAAGGGGCGACGACCCCTGTTTTGGCATGGTAACTTCCAACATGTGACGTCTGAGACTACTTGGTCAATCGCACGATGACAGTGACCGGCAAATCGTGCACGGCGTTGGGCAACAGAAGATGAAATTGGAGGGATATTTCCATATATCTGTGCTTTGGTCTTGTGCTCACGCCAGGATATGTTTTGTACTCGCATAAGAAGCTTCGTGACAGGAAGTCTATTTTGGTTGGTCAAGGGATTTCCAAACGGTAATTTAGGGAACTGCTATGTGCATTTACTATGGCAGTCTCGATCTCAGTGACATTACAAAATCAGCTCTTAAACTTCGTTCAAAAGATCTTAGTAATATCATGATAATTTAAAAATTATTGACGTGAAAATCCGTCGAGGTTAGTGGATTAACCTCGCTGCAAAACAGTGCAATTTCCAATAATTTAGATTTAAATATTTGTGACCAGGCCTAGCCTTTTGTCAAGTCTGTGTGTGATCGTTGGATATGCTTAAGAGCGCCCTCCTTCTGTTAAGTCTTTGAATAAGACTAGCACTCGGGTTATGCCGGAAGTTGCTGTCCTTCTATTGCTGTTAGGTTGGCATGTCCTAGACCCCCTGATTGCTGCTACCATCAAAACCAGAAGTTTGTGTCCTATGAAACTTTGTAATGAGTGTATGCATGTGTCAGTCTCCCATTATCAAGTAGAAAACGTGACATGCTTAAATCAGAACAAGTGCCTAAGGAATCATATTTTCTTGTTGATAAATGTGTATTGGAGACAGTAAAGTGTTGATGTAAGAATCCGGTAAGAATACCAACCAGATCAGATGAGCATGCCATCAATGTTATACAGAACAGGAAGACTGTCTTGTGGCTTGTTATTTTCCAACTAAGTGAGAACCTTCTTAGGTTCATTTACCACGAGTGACCAATAACACATGGTTTAATATTCACCCTTGGTAATTGAAGATGAAATATGATTTTCCAAAATTGCTCTTTGGCCTATGGCTGAGTGCTCACAGAGTATTGGACCACCGCAACTTAGCCAGCTTTTATTAAGGGGGCATTTTGAGATCCACAAACTTAATTGTCCCCCGATTTACCTCGAAAACCGTTGAGATTGTTATACCATCTGAACCGTAGCGCCTTAGTAATCCATGTGTACCAAATCGTACGTGCAAAATTTGGTCGTAGACTGTAAGAAAGTTGCAAATTTTGTATTTTCTCTTCTGTCCGTCAACGGGCAGAAATTTCAGCACAGTGGCCCATGGGACCGTGGAAAAGCATTGCTCATAACACACACTGCAAGCTCTGATCAACTCAAATTTTGTGAATAAGCTTTTCCTCAACGATATCTAGTGACACAATACAATGTGGTGTGGAAATCACAAAGCACTTTAAGGAGGTTAAAGCTCCATGGTTAAACTTTCTATGAAATTAGTGTTTGGTTAGTAAATGCTAATAACATGAATATTGAAATACAAATAATGTACGCATAATTAAAACTATCTTTTTCAAAAATCATCGCTTTAGCTTCAAGGGGGATGGTGCCTCTACCTCCACCACGGTAACAGCATCCACCTCAGCACCGGGGGTACAGATGCTTGGAAAGTTAGTTAGGTTGGCAGAGGGCCAAGGGTTGCCAAGCAATTCCATTGTGATGGGTCAACAGTGCCTCTTATCAACCAGAAAGGTATTTTTAACCATTAATGTACAAACCATTGTTATACTGTGATACAACAGTCCACATGGGGGGAATTATTCAGTTTTTTCAGTCCACACGTAAAAAGTAAACCAAATGTACTCCAGCGTTTGCACAGAAACTGTGACCGCCCCACGCAAAATATACTCACCACGTCTCTTGCGTTGTCTTGCGCCTCCATTATTCCTTATCAGTTAGCAATGTTATGAGGCCCGCCTATTTGGTGATAAAGTAGAGTACTTGGTATACTTGCGATGGAGGTATGTCCAAGGAGCTTTTCGGGGGACTCAAGGCTATTGCCCCCCCCCCAAGAGCAGTCATGTTTGATTTTTTGATGGATACTATGGGTTGATGCATTTTTTAAATTTACCTTCAGGCCAATAGTATATTTGCAATGTTAAATTGTCTGGCCTATAGGAGTGGAAATCATATCGTTGTAATTATAACTTGAATGCCATGGCACCATGGATTTTGGATTAGACAGTTTCAACTATGTCACGCCCAATTTTTCAGGCAGCTTCGGGTACACACGCGTGACACGACGTACCTCGACCCGGAAGCACAAATATATTCCTGACAAAGCAACCCAATATGTACATTGTTCAAGAGGCATTCCATATTCCTTTATCAAGCCTTAATGTTGCATAATACATAAGTGCATGTGGCTTGCCTGAGAAATATTGACACCGACTGTAGGTATGTGAAGCCAAAGAAAAAAATCCAGGACGGTTAATCATAAATAAAAACAAGGACCAGTATACCTGATCAACTTTTAAGAGTGCTAGGATTTTGTCCTTTTGAAAAGCAGTCAAATTGAGATTAGCTAGTATCACGTTAATTTCTGTGGCATTAGAACAATGATAATAAGAATAATCAGTTTTAAGCGATTAATCACCGTAAAAAGTCTCAAAGTGCTGTAGCCCCCCCAATTATATTATGCCGCCGTAAGGGAAATCATCCACAATCATTTCGCTGCATCTAAGTGGCTGCTCAAAGACATGCCTTACATGCACATGCCTTGTAGTATTGTAGTATTCCCATTACAGCTCACCGATTTTGTGGGTTGATGAGGCGCGTCATTAAGTATCTGGCCCAGGGACACAAAACACGTGCCCACAGCAGGGCTTGAACCACCGTCTAAGGATCACCAACTCCTGCTTTTTTCCACGTGACCACACATTTCTCTCAACATATAGATACCTTTCTTTGATAGCATGCAAATTCAAGATAAATTGACAATTGAAATTTGCTTTAAAATCTGTTTTAAGACGTTTGCCTCCACATAACATGCACATACACTGAGGAATGTGATTGAGCGTTCACATTTTAAGGGTGGGTGGGGAGGGCTGGGGGAGTATATTTTCAGACAGGGTCAAATGTAGTTTACTCCATCTGTAGGCTTGCTCTCTAATCCTGCATAATTATCCTCTTACCCCAATCCTTTTACTATTTGTCCCCTCTCAGTCAAGTAATCTGGTATTGCATGAGTGACTTTCCAGTGAGTTTAATCTCTATGACAGTGGTGTTTAATAGAGGCCAAGAAGTTCAGCTAGAAGATGGTACTACTGCCTACATCCAGCAAGTCACAGAAAAAGGTAAAGAGATGTGAAGGGTTGGCATCAAGTGAACACTTCTTGAAAATTATCTATTCAACAACTCATCGTTTGTCAGAGTGCAATAGTGGTTAAGGTTTATGGGTTGTGCATAGTTGAGGATACCCCACTTTGGCCAAAGCAATGTGTACCCAGTGTGGATAGTACTCTGGATATTTTCTAGGTACGTTGAAATTTTGTAAAAAGTTACACAGGAGGGAAGTCAGTGGTACAAATATCCCAAATTGTGGTCAAAAGTGTGGTCCCCGTTGATATATTTGTGTTTTATTCGGTTTTGTCATAATAAATGAGACGATCAAACAGACGTGGGGAGTACGGTAACCAATCAGAATACAAGGCGTCCCAAAAAAAAAATGTTAACCACTCTGAACAAAGGAATTTTTGTTACAACTAAGTATTGCATGGAGCTTTGTTTGGTATGCTGTTCAAAGCCAACTAAATAAGCTTTAAATCTGCCGTGTATTCATCATTCCATAGTAAAACAAAACGATATGCTTCATCAAAAAGAGAGTGCAAAATCGGATGGTCCCGATTTGCATTTGATTACATTTGTAAGATTGCGGGGAAAATGATCTGTAACTACTCAAAATGATTGATATTGAACCCTAATGAAGATACTGACAATCCATTTTGAGTTTCATTATTGTCCATAAAATTGTTTGTAACATTGTCTTTATGATCATCAACTTTGGTGGTTTGTTTGTTCAAATGTTATCAGTGGTTCACTGTCATCATGTTTCATTAGCAAACTCGGCCTTATCAAATCTCTCAAAATTACACAAAATGCCTAAAAACCAAACCATCAGATGCTTCCATATTGAATTCCAAGGAAACCTATGATTCTGTGTAGTATAAATAAACATCAAAAAACAGACAAACAAACAAAAAAAAGAAAGAAAAAAAACTTCTGATAGTAGGTCTATTACATGATTAGTGTGAGCAGGCGAAATTGCGAAAGACCCTATAGCAGCCAAACTGACCCATAACGAAACCAGAATGGAAAACACTAAGCCAACATCTATCTTGTTAGAACGAGCCGCTGTGTAGGCTCACTGACGAATGCCTTGGTTTAAACAACACGGTGACAGGAATTTCGAAGTCTACTTCAACAGAAAGAAATGAAACAGCTGAAACAGAAAGAGACATTTCTTTGCCTTTTAAGATGGAAAAAGAAAGATGTGCTTTGAAGTCAAGTGTATTCATGTTGCGTCATTCATAATGCTTAAAGGCGGAAATCAGACCAAGTTGATTTTGTTCTACGAATTGATTGGAATGAAATAAAGGCAAAATAAAAGCTTATTTCATTAGGCTTAAATGTACCAAACCAAGACCCATTACTTACTTTTCTTTTATCAAAATTGCCTATTCCAAGTGTTAACATGTTTTGGGGACAGCTGTAGTGCTTCAATCATTATTTGTGGCAAACCATATAGCATTCTTACATTTGCTCATACATATATTATGGCAAGTAGTCAATATGAAATAGTGCTTAGATGCTGATAGGCAGGTAGTGCTCGGGGGTTATTGTCTAGCTGTTTTCACAACCAATATGGTAATACTGATTTCTGGCTATGATATTAACACTCCCATGAGGAGCAAAAACGGACATACCAATTTGAAAATAAATGACCGTTTGTTGTCTGAAATACTATTTCTTGGTTGGTTAATATTTTCTTACAGTGACCGCTTTTGAAGATGGTCAAGCAGTACAACTTGAAGATGGCTCTACTGCTTATATTCTACGTGCCCACCCAAAGGGTAAGTAGAATCACTTTTATCCAAGTCTTGTTTCTGGGCTTAGTATCACTGGTATATTCCATTACTACTAGCAAGAACATTTATGAAGCATCTGAACTGATAGCTGTAGAATACTTCAGTACCATTTGGGTAACTTGTTCAAATCTATGGAATTGGTTGACATTTGAAGTGTACAGGTACACACTACCTGAACAATGAAATTAAAATGCTGAAAATTCAGAAGAATACTGAAGATATACTTACTGGCTTTTCTTTTGCAAAATGAAAATGAACACAAATTCCTACTAATTAAACAAAAATTCTAGGGAATTATTTTTTCAGGGTGCTTATCTCCTGTTGGTAGGGATTATATAGGAGATAATCACTCTGAAATCTCAATGGAAACAAAATCAATGCTGTTTGCAATTTGCATGACTTGTACAGGTATTTATCTCCATACATGGGATTGATGGCTTTATGTCACAGTCTAACAATCACGACTCCTGCGCTTTTCCACTGGACCACACATGCTCTCAACATTATGCACACCTTTCTTTTGATGTACATTCAATTACCATTTAGTTTTACTTAGTTATACCAAAGTTTAAAATCCCGTTTGTCCCCGTTCACGATGTGGCCGGATACCCTTCCCTCGCAATACTGCTGTTGTGAGGATTATTGAGCAAAAAATATAATTAACCGGATGCCCGTCCTGACCCCAATCCACCGTTTCGGCGGTGGGCCTAGCCTTTGGGCACCACGCCCACCATGCAAGGCAGCATGTGCCTGGAGGCCGCCATTATGCCCTCCAGAGCCACGCCATTGTAGGTAGATCTTCTTTTTCACATTCACCAGGTAACCATGCCTACCCTCTCTCAATCAAAATCCGTTGGGTTGACGGTTTATCCGCCGACAACACGGCCCTTGGACAGGTAGTACTTGGTTACCAGGAATACCATAGCAACCCTAAAGGAAACCGACCTTACAAATAATTTGCTAAAATCTGTTTGTTATTTTGTGAACAGAGGGCCATAATCTTCAGGCTGTACAATTGGAAGATGGCACAACAGCTTTCATACAGACACAGGTGCCTGCAGATTTTACCGATCAAACACAAGGTTAGTTCTCTAAGTCTTATGGTTTATTTATTTTAAATAATGCATGACGTACTATAGCAGGTGCTAAATATGCTGTAGAGCTATTGGTTAGGTGCTTATAAAAAGTCAGCCATAATGCCTGCTTAAAATTGATTTTAATGAGACATCAAACTTACGATTTATGTCAAATGTTAGCTGGATATTTCTAGATATCTCACAGTTCAATGTTTCAGTTCAAATCACAAAGCTCACATACAAAATGTCATAGATAATCAATTTTCTTCTCCACTAGGGGGCATGGCTGGTAAAATATAGAATTGCTGATGCAGAAACACTGAATGTATTAAAGTAGATCTCAAAAAAAAAAAAAAAAAAAAACAATCACGACTCCTGCGCTTTTCCACTGGACCACACATGCTCTCAACATTATGCACACCTTTCTTTTGATAGTGACAAATTCAATATACCAGTATATTTGACAAATGAGATTTGCTAAAATCTGTTTGTTATTTTGTGAACAGCGGGCCATAATCTTCAGGCTGTACAATTGGAAGATGGCACAACAGCTTTCATACAGACACAGGTGCCTGCAGATTTTACCGATCAAACACAAGGTTAGTTCTCTAAAGTCTTATGGTTTATTTTTTATTTGTAAATATGCATGACGTTATAGCAGGTGCTAAATATGCTGTAGAGCTATTGGTTAGGTGCTTAGCATGTCGGTGAATGAAATTACGAAAATATAAACTGGAGAGTGCTGTCAAAGACGCCTTCAAAACTTTGTCCATTAACTGTGACAGGTTGCCGGAGGTGCCTCCGGGGCAAACAAAGCCCTTCAGCGGAGGGCATCTTTGCACACAGGCATATTCTGTGCAAGTATAATGTTGTCAATCAAAGTATTACTTGGTCGGTCATCTGGGGGAGTCTACTCACTTATGCTTGCTTGCACAACATTATTTGTCAATCGAACCCATTAACACAAATGCGAATGCCCGACAGTAACATAATGCCATATGAGTATAACATTTGTTTGACCACAATGCATTCGAACGGTGCCCTTACTGTGTGTATTGCCCAATCAGTCCCAGGACAGTTACAAAAGATTTATCCCAGGAAAATAAAGAAAACAAAACACACAAATAAATGCGGAATGAATGGCAGATAAGGAGATCCCAATGAGAGGAGCGCTTATACCACATATACAGGGACTGTAGCAAATAAAAAATAAAAAGTGCTACTCCATTGATGAAAGACTAACCATGGGACTAAGGCAATAACTCTCTTCTTTTAAAGTACTTATAAAAAGTCAGCCATAATGCCTGCTTAAAATTGATTTTATGAGACATCAAACTTACGATTATGCCAATGTTAGCTGGATATTTCTAGATATCTCACAGTTCAATGTTTCAGTTCAAATAACCAAAGATCACATACAAAATGTATAGAAATCAATTTTCTTCTCCACTAGGGGGCGGATGGCTGGGAAAATATAGATTGCTGTTGCAGGAGAAACACTGAAGGTATAAAGAGATCTCAAAACATTGACAAATGCTATCTCTCCCTCTTTTTTAAATTTCAAGCTTTCCATACTGGAAGCTTATGGAGTGGACTCCACAGCTATGATGTTTCTGAACAGTATCGCAGCACAAGTGAGTGACTCACAACTGCAGGAATGGCATTTTTTCACAAAAAGCTTGATTTCGAGAAATTAGGTTTCAGATTTCAGACTTATGCATAAAAAAGAGATAAATTTCTTGATATGAGTCGTTGTAGAAGTTTTTGCATATCTAATGTCGTACAATAATCTTGTAGGATGGACTAAATTGATATTTATGTAGTTGGCTATGAAAATGTAACAGGTACATGTAGTAAAACAAGTTTTAAAATCCGGTTTTTTTGTCCCCACTGAATGGGGGTGGGGGTGGCCGGGGAGTCACCCTCAATTCACATCAATACTGCTGTGTGAGGATTATTGGAGCAAAAGGTAATGCCGGATCCCTTTAGACCTCAATGTCTGGATGGCCCACCATTAGCTCTCAAGAGCTGACACCCTTGTAGGTAGATCTCCTTTTTACCAGCTTACTAGGGTAACCAGCTACCCTCCTGATTGGTTTTAAAAAATTACATTGTGACCAAACGGCAGGCAGTACTCGTTTTACTCCAATAACAGCAAATATTTGTTTTTCTTGTCAGAAAAAATCCCTGATCCCCTGCACATGTTTTGTATATAGGAATACACACCATAAGAAATACAACAAGAGAACTGTTTAAAATTCATTCACCAACAAATCACTTGTGTATTATCTTTAGATTTTTATATAAAATACAGCTTTAACTTTTGTAGATTTTAGAAAAGCAGAGACTGAATAATGCACAATGGATGGCAGGAATTGCATAAACAGTGTGAAGTTAATATATATTGTGGAATGAGGGCATTTTCTTTGATCCGGAGTAGAGTTGTTTACCATCGTGATCAATAATTTGTCAAATAAGTGTTTACTAAAATGTTTTTTTTTCTGGCTTCACAGGCATCTAATGAACAGATGGGAGGGGATGCAGATGCAAGTACAAGTCAGGGTATTTCACAAGGCATGGTCAAGTCGCAATCATTAACTATTAAGGTAAATACACTAAGATGAGATTGATATGAATTTTAAAAAAAACCCACCCCATTCATAATTATGAGAGTTCATGAAATGGAAGGTTGGTTATTTTAGCTGTTGGTAATTTTTTATTATAATGGCATATCATAAAACTATCATGCACCCATGATGTAGAGCTATCATACAGCCATGATGTAGCTATCACACAGCCATCGCGTGGCTATCACGCAGCCATTGCATGGCTATCACACAGCCATCGCGTGGCTATCACGCAGCCATCGCGTGGCTATCACGCAGCCATCGCGTGGCTATCACGCAGCCATTGCATGGCTATCACACAGCCATCGGGTGGTTATCACACAGCCATCGCGTGGCTATCACGCAGCCATCGCGTGGCTATCACAAAGCCATCGCGTGGCTATCACACAGCCATCGCGTGGCTATCACACAGCCATCGCGTGGCTATCACACAGCCATCGCGTGGCTATCTCACAGCCATCGCGTGGCTATCTCACAGCCATCGCTTGGCTATCATGCAGCCATCGCATGGCTATCATGCAGCCATCGCATGGCTATCTCACAGCCATCGCATGGCTATCATGCAGCCATCGCATGGCTATCACGAAGCCATCGCGTGGCTATCACGCAGCCATCGCGTGGCTATCACGCAGCCATCGCGTGGCTATCACAGCCATCGCGTGGCTATCACGCAGCCATCGCGTGGCTATCACACAGCCATCGCGTGGCTATGGCTATCACACAGCCATCGCGTGGCTATCACGCAGCCATCGCGTGGCTATCACGCAGCCATCGCATGGCTATCCCACAGCCATCGCATGGCTATCACGCAGCCATCGCGTGGCTATCCCGCAGCCATCGCGTGGCTATCATGCAGCCATCGCGTGGCTATCGCGGTGATCGCGTGCCTATCACGCAGCCATCGCGTGGCTATCACGCGGTGATCGCGTGCCTATCACGCAGCCATCGCGTGGCTATCACGCAGCCATCGCGTGGCTATCACGCAGCCATCGCGTGGCTATCACGCAGCCATCGCATGGCTATCACGCAGCCATCGCGTGCCTATCACGCAGCCATCGCATGGCTATCACACAGCAGCCATCGCATGGCTATCACGAAGCCATCGCGTGGCTATCACACAGCCATCACATGGCTATCACACAGCCATCGCGTGGCTATTACGAAGCCATCGCGTGGCTATCACGCAGCCATCGCGTGGCTATCTCACAGCCATCGTGTGGCTATCATGCAGCCATCGCGCAGCCATTTTTTAAAAAGAATTTCTATGGCATTTTTACCCACTTTTTTCATGTTTTCGGCCGCTTTGTGGCAGAATTTTTGTTTTATTTCTGAAATTAAAAAAAAATCTTTCAAGTTATCAAAACCTTTAAAAAAATAATGCGCTAAGACCAATTTTAAACAAAATGTGCGCGATCTTCTGAGGCAAACTTTTTTTTTCTTGGTCTAATCTGGAAATTTCTGACAAATGGCAGCTTTTGCTCTTACAACCTTGTTGCACTCACATGATGATTTATATTACTTATGCAGCTGTCAATTTGAATCGTGAACAACCCCCCTCAAGGCTCGACGCTTCAGCGACATTGATTGGACATCAAAGTCTTGACAGCCATAGTTGTTTTTCAAGTGAAGACCTAACACACAATGTATGCTCGATGCATGAAGTTTTACCCAAAATTAGTCTATAAAAATTTTCAGTGTAATCCATCTGTTTAAACTCCCTCACAAGTAATTGCTCCCTTTTCAGACTGTGAACATGCAAGGAAACATGTTGCCTTCGCATAAGTCTACAGAGAGTGTCAAGTCTTTCCGCTGTCACCATGACGGATGTGGCCGTATGTACACAACAGCACACCATCTCAAGGTAAACAGAGGATGAAGTTTTTTGTCGCCTGAGACAATGTTTTTGGAGACACTAATCAATCCATCATTTTCTCCACCTGTCTGTGTGTAGAGTGTTAAAATTTGCTCTCAATATTATGGAACCAATTGATGTGAATTTTTTGGTTATAAGAACAAGAACCCTTTCTGAAAGAATAAAATTGTTCGACCTTCTCATTCTCCAAATAATGGCTTTCCAGAATTTTTACGTCGTCTGCTGCAAGGAGAGCAGTACATAAGGATTGCTTTGTGTGTGCGTGTGTTTATATTAGTTGTGCTGTTAGATTTCTGATCTTAAAATTCAATCAAAACCAACCTACCCAACCTATTAAGGATCTAATTAACTTTAAACTTGCCAAGATAGATAGGCTGTGGTCATTTTTTTAAGCAAGCATATCTAATTTTAGAAATTCAGTGGGGACTTTATTACACACTGCATAAATTAGTTACATACTTGAGGGTGTTTTGAATCAATCCCATAATGCATTGCAATGTGCCTATACTGTACTATACTAAACACACATCAGTACTTATGGATAAAATGTGTTCAAAAAGCTTAAGAACCACCAGACATTTCATGATTATGCTAAATATTTCCTAAGTACTATTGCTTTGTGGGCTAAAATGAGCCTAAAGTAGGGTTTTTATTTGTTAAGAAATAGGATTTTTGTGGGATCAGAACTATGAGGTGGAATTTCCCAAACGGGCATTGTGGGATTGTGCAATACACCCTCTGGTCATTAGCCATTCTGATAGTCCTCACTTCATCCAATAATTTTTTTTTTTCATTGTTAGGTTCATGAGAGATCCCACACCGGAGACAAAGCCATACATATGCGAGCATCCCGGTTGTGATAAGGCCTTTGCTACTGGGTAGGGGCTCAAAGTCACACTAGAGTACACACATGGGAAAAGCCTTACAGTGTCCGGAGGAGACCTGTAGCCAAAGCTTCAGCATCAGGAATCTTCAGAAGCATGTCAGGACTCATACAGGTATTCACAGTTTATCCTTTGCCCACTGCCACCTTTCCCTCTGCCACTTTCCCCATTCATTTTTTCTTTTTCCCATGTTCTTTCATGATTCTTGATTCCTCTTTGGTATTCCTCTTTTTTCTGTTTCCTCTCTCTCCGTTACCATTGGGGGTAAGGTCCCTTGGTGTATGTCAATTTTGAATTGACAAAGGCAAAAAACTCTCAAGTTTATGGCCAAAACTGCCAAAAGGAAAAATTCTTAAAAAAAAAAAATTCTCTCAAAATTTTGTGAAAATTTAAGGAAGTTGATTTACGATTTAATGCCCTGAGCCCTAACCTGCATTTATAGATAGAGGGCCATTTCTGATTGGCTAATTACATCCAAATATTTCATTTCAATAACCAATCAAAATCAGCATCCAAATATTTAAAGCTTGTTCAGCTATATCACCTTCTTACCATGTTGCAGGGGGGTTGGTTCAAAAAAGTTGCATTAAGTTTCCAGGACCAGTCGCTGGTGGTATAAAATGTATTTTTTTTCTCTGTGTGCCTACAGGTGAACGTCCATTCAAGTGCCCCTTCGAGGGATCGACGAGAAGTCATTCACCACCTCCAACATTCGTAAGGTGCACATCCGCACCCACACGGGAGAGGCCCTACATCTGCCCCGAGGAGAGCGCGGTAGGACTTTTTCGCAAGTGCAAACCAAACTTACAGAAACCAACATTGAGAAAAACACCACAGGTATGTAATGCTAGTTTGCTGGATTCTTGAAGGTGTTTTGTGTGTGGTTCTTGGTGAGAAACAATGTGTCATGTCTGGATTGTGATTCTCAAAACGCCTCGTTATAGGCAACAGTAGGAAGGGCTGTTTCATGAAAAATCCAATAAACCACCCCTCTGAGATTTCAAAATGGAGTTATCTGATTGCTGTTTTTCAAATTGGAATGCCTTACTCCATGGAAATCAGTCTTTCTAACAGCAGTTGTACCAGTGATGCAAAAAAGGCTTGTAAGTCAACAGATGCCATATGATACATTGTGTCTGCATGATAAGGATAACATTTAATCACCTTCCTGAGGTCAGTGGATCTTGAAATGTTTCTTCAGGCGACGTGGTCACCTGTGTAGAAACCCATTTTCAAGAGCTACGACCAAAGACTCTTGGCATAAATAGTAGTTTGATGGGAAGTTCTGACAAAATGGCAGGCTATTGCACTTCAACACTTCTTGCATCTGCACATGACTAGATGTAGGCTACCCCATGGGATATTTCCATTGGAATACATCTGCCCTCTATGATTGATTTAGAATAATTTCTTCACAGGGGAGTATGAATTAGGTTGGAACTAGGCCCATCTGCTCAAGACGTGAAGAAGGAAGAAAAATCTCCCCACTTAGTTAGCTGTTTACTTCGCTTCTATGAGATTTGGCCCAAAATTAGCTCCAGAGGACACATCGGTCAGGGACCATATGTCATGGAGCATAAGAATCTGCGATAAAAACTATTCTAAATCAAAGTTGGGGAAATGTACATGCTCCATGACCATATGACCAAATATGGTGCTGGAGCAGTATTTGACTTTGATATTTCTCCACTGCTCCCAGGAGCACATTTGCCATATGGTGTGGACTATTTGTGTATTCAAATATGGCTCCAGGAAGCATATATTCAGCATATTCAAATATCCTCCTGTACCATATTTTTTATTATGCTTCCAAGACATGGTCAAATATGGTTCATGGACCATATGTGACTTAGAATATTTTTCCAGATTATTTATGCTCCAGGACATATGGTCCTGGGGCATAATTCGGGCCAAAATCTCTTCAGGAGTATTGTTTCATTGGCGTTATCATCTCTTCTGTAATTTGTCCATGGGTGAAAAAACCATACGTGTGTGTACAGTAGCCGGCTGTGGCAAGCGTTTCACTGAGTATTCAAGCCTGTACAAGCATCATTGTGGTCCATACGACATTCAAAGCCATACATATGCTCGCACCTTGTGGCAAGAGAACCTTAACCGGCACGTCACCGTAGCATTGCACAAGAGCACCGATCATGGGGATTAGATGCATCGGCCGAAACAGAGGCCACTCTTGGCTTGTAACAACAAGGTTTATGGACCGGTTGGTTGGGGGGAGTGGGTATGGGTAACTTGTTACGGGATGGTAGTTCACCTGAAGGTGTTAAAATAACAAGTGAGAACCTGTTGTGCATTTTACATTTCAAAATTGTTTGGAACAATTATTCAGTCACTGTCGAACCACTTTTGCGTCGTCTGCGAGGGGAGTGTATAGGGATTGCTTTGGTAGCGTGCATGTATCTGTCGTTGTCTGTGTCTCTGTGTGAGGTAAAAATGTTAACCCTCAATCATAATTTCCCCCAGTTTCCACGTACGTGCACACATTTTCATGGCACTTGCATGTGATATTCCCGGGGTAGTGCCCCACAAGTTACCCTCTCAAGAGTTGGGTTAAAAGTCATCTGGAGGTCATTTGAGGTCATGGCCCAAAAATCAGAAGACAAATCAAATTCCTTTGTGTATCCACATGTTAGTCAATTTTCATGACACATGGATACAATGGTCCTTGTGCAGTATCCCATGTTTTGGTGACCTAATGTGACCTTTGTCCCCATTCACAAACCGCAACGGCAGATGACACATGCATTCAGTGAATGCTGTATTATTTGTTTTGGTGTCGCCTGCCTTAAGGCAGGAAGACAGGTCCGTGTGCACAAAAGAGTTAGACCAGGTCTGAAGTTAGACCTGGTTTAAGTGCAATTTTGTAACACCAGAAAATAACTTTTCCTTTATACTAAGGCTATGTATTTTGTATTTATTTTGAAATTTGCATTTAAATCTTTAAAATTTGCTAGTTACTTTACAAAGAAAGTGTGAATAACTATCAATTTGAGGCAATTGTCTGTTGTTGTCTGTTGATATCTGTTTTGAAAAATGGTTAACATTTACCTGTAATATCCTCATACTTTGATGGATGTAAACCAAACTTGGGTCACAGGTGCAACATGGCATCGCTATTTGTTGATGAGGTCAAAGGTCACATGCCAAGGTCAAATGTCACATGCCAAGGTCAAAGGTCACATGCCAAGGTCAAAGGTCACATGCCAAGGTCAAAGGTCATGTGAGGTCAAATGTAAAATTGACCTAGAAGTTCAATTGGAACCAAACTTGAATCATAGGTGCAACATGGGATCCTCATTTGTTGATGAGGTCAAAGGTCACATACCAAGGTCAAAGGTCATATGTGAGGTCAAGTTGTAAGTTAGGCTGAAAATGTAATTGACCTCATGTGAAAAAGTTGAAGTTCAATTGGAACCAAACTTGGTTTATGGAGTTTACATACAAACCCTCATTTGTTTATGAGGTCCAACGTCACATATCAAGGTCACACAAAATTACATTATTTAAATTGAAAGGCTTTTAAAAATCACTCATACTGTTGGCATCTGTAATATTAAATTCTGTAGTTCTTTTCTTATCTCTGATATCGGCGATAAACACAAGTGCTGTTATTTTTCCCCAGTAGGCTCGCCAATTGGTAGTCTCCATGGTGACGGCCCACCAGACAAACGCCCTCGCATAGCATTCCAAATCACAATCAACGATCCTACGAGCACCGAGGGCGCCACAACAATACAGCCTCAAGTCTTGCAAACCACAGCTGGTGGAACCACGTTACAAGTAAGTTTAATTCCTTCTACTTGTGTTGTTAATAACATAAGAATGTTATCTGGATCAATTTAACCTCCAGTAAAGCGGGTTCCCGCATCACACTAGAGGACTCTGGTACCTAGAGTGATGAGTGCTTATTACAGACCCGGGATGATCCCCTACTCTTTTTGATGATGTCTGGAACTTTTTACGTGCTCAGGATTGATTCCACTGACAAACGGGACGAACAGCTGTACATGACTCTCCGAACCATGAGGCACCGGGGACCCATTGCATATACCTGCACATTCTTCGCAATGGGTGAGAGCAAGGAGAAATTCCATATTCACACTTCATTAATGATGCATGACTATGCAATTTCCCACCTTATACAAACTATTTGAGTATGGTCAAGAAACCTGACTCTCGCAGGGCTCGAACCAGGGTGGCTCGGTCGATCTTATACCCTGCCGATGGTTCAGCGCCTTAGACCAGTCGGCCACCTCACCCTCACTCTTTTATATTGGGGAAATAATGTGTGTGTGTGTGTGTGCATGTGTTTCTTTTCTTTGTTTTGAAGGACAAACGGCAGCCAGGATGTCCTCAGGTTGTAGAATCACTTGCGATCCATTGCAAACAATGCAAAAGTGCATGTAAGGCCAAGTCCTGAATTGAACAATTTGACACAATTTTGAAACTTACGGCATGCTGCTCAGAACAATGGGCATAAAAGTTGTGATCTTAGTTAGGCGAGATTCCCAATTTCAGGGACAAAGTATTGCCTCGGAGGAAAGCCTCCGACGGAACATGTCGCACGCAAAAATATCTTAGCCAGCTCGCAATATTCACATTTTAATAAACAAACCTCACACCGAACATTTATAAGCCGCACGGGAGATATCTTTTATAGCCAATTAGCAGTATTGATCGATCACTACCGTCTTATTGTCTGGGATCACTCTTTGCCCGGGGGGGGGGGCCGTATGTGGTTGCCGCTACATTTATCTCATTTGTAAACACAAAGCAGTTTATTTATTCGTCGCCCCACTTAAAATTTATGAGCCATCGATAATTGGATTCGTCTGGAGACTGACAATAGGACATTGAGTACCAATTACGGGATTACATTGCGTGTGAGGTTAACGTAAGTATGTCCACACGGAAGGAAGGTCAGTGTTTATTTTAGATATACAAGACTCGCACGGAACAATTTTATAACCTGTGCGCAAGTTAACCGTTCCCTCCGACGCAATGTCTTCCTCGTGAAACTGGGAATCCCGCCTTACATTCGAGAAATGGGAAGGGAGTTTGGGACAAGGCTAGAAGATCAAAGTAGAAGCCAAGAAATTGAGCAACATAGTGATCACCAGAGCAGGGAGAAAAGTTTCATATTCCACTACTGGGGGGGTCGGGTTAGCTTAGTGGGTCTTCCCTCGCTTCGTACCACTGTGGTCCCAGGTTTAGAGATTAACCGATCCAGGGTTTCCTCTGCCGATCCGATGGCCGATATTTTTTTTGTAGTATCGGCCAATCCACCGATCCGATCTGACAATTTGCCCCATATATTAAAAATCGCACCGAGTTCAAATTCTTAAACTTAAAAATTCTCGCGATGATAATAATCATTATTCTGTTGCGTCCACATTCTTTATATTCCGATGAGGAATTTCGGAGGAAAGGTTACCTTGTTGAGCCAACTCTTGTCTCATGTTTCTACTTAAAAATTGAAAAAAATACCCATTATCCTTCCTCCCTTTCATTTATTCAGACCTCGGCCTGAGGAATCGGGCGCCTCTGACATATTTTACCGATCCGGATTTTTGCCAACATTTTCAGGAATACGGCCTCCGATCCAATGTCCGATACAAATATCGGGTAATCTCTAACCCAGGTTCCTGCGATTTCTTGTGCATTTGGTTTCCAGTCTATACTTAGCCTCGCAGGTTTTCTCCAGGTACTCCGGTTTAATTGTGGGCCGCCAGCTTTAGCTGGAGGACCACTTGGCAATCCGTTGTGCGTGTGTATGTGTGGATGTGTGTATGTGAGGGTGTGTGGATGTGTGTGTGTGTGTGTCACTAAAATGTTAAGTTTTTTAAAAATTGACCTCAATTGAAAAGTTGAAATTCAATTGGAACCAAACTTGTGTAATATGTGCTCCATGGGATCGCTCATATGTTGATGAGGTCAAAGGTCATGTGCCAAGGTCAAAGGTCATGGAGCGGCCCACAGCTTATATTCTTTGAATATAGCGAGCGCGAAAGCCGAGAACCGCGAAATTCTAGTTTCCTCCTGTTTCTAAAACTGGGCTTTCTTCCTTATATATGATAATAAAGTGAATTGAAATAAAGTATCTTCGTGACACTAAAATGACACGACAGTATTGATGTGTCATTAAATACTAAAACCTCCTCCTCACACTCCACTACCCTTAATTCCTTTAGGTCTACCACCTTTCTTACATGATATAG
>JAMKCH010013534.1:0-43417 GCA_023653785.1 Ophioderma brevispina | reverse complement strand
TTCGCAAACCCTAGCCAACCTCGTTATCAAGAGAGAGATGTACACCTCTCGTCCCCTGACATCTCCACCTAACGCCTCCACGCGTGCACAATTCATTGAGCTCGATCCAAACCGATTTTAGGCAATAACAGCACCTTGGTTTAATCCACTACCGTTTCATCATGCAATGCCCAGCAAATGTGACGAATCGATATATTCTTATCCACTCTACGTTTTTTCATATGTAGATCAAGTGGGATTGATCGGCACTGTGTCTAGTTTAGGATCATCAGATTCAAAGTCGATAACAAAAACGAAATCTTTTAGCACGGTGTACGTGGTGGTGGGATGAATAACACCAATCCCCCAAATTTTCTGAGTAAACATGATGTCCCTATTACTGGAACTGTTCATCCAAACCAAGATCTAAAAAGGAACAATTTTCTCTTTCCAAAACAGGGAGCTGTAAAGATGACGTCAGTAACATTTGCTAAGGTAAAAGTTCCGTTAGACATTACCATGATATTGATTGCCTCCAATTTTGCCACAATAGGAAGCAGCGACGAATCGATTTTTTTCAAGTTGAAATGCGATGTAAATATATCAGAAACTTGAGACATATTAGTTTCCCATCCAAACTGATTTCATGGCCCGATATTGGTATTTACCATATTGCCAAGTTTGGTATCTCATCACTCTTGAATTTCAATTTGAATATTTTCGTTGTACTATCCCTGCGATCCAATTGTTGCCAACCTTTGCCGTTCATAATAGCACATTTACATGTTTTAATTTGTCATACCGAGGATCAAGGACTATTCAGTTTTTGGATCCCTTAGAAAAAATCAAATATGGTTTAGACTATATACGCAAGGAAATTCAACCCAAGTTGCAGAAGTAAAATCAAAAGTGGTGGAAACTAAGAACTCACCAAATTTCAAAGACTCACTAACTGAATCTGGCAATCAACAAAAAACGGCAATTTGAAATTGTCAAACATGATTGTATGGATAATTCACAAGTTAAGTGTCCTGTCAAAAAGAACTTGTGTCACTGAGTTTTTACACATCGAGAAAAGCCGTCGTTTACTAGAAGAATGGAACCCTGATTTGGCACCATGGAATGATCATCGTGATCAATTGAACTATTCCCCCTCCTCGACATGATAATCTGAGTTTGACAATGCCGATTTACCGAAAATGAAATCAAGCCAATCTCCGAACTGACAGCCTAACGAAGCGCACAGGTAGACGCGTTAGCAACGTGATTTAACATCTTAAGTCATATTTCACACATGGTCAAAAACTGTAAAAACCTAGTGATTGGAACTGCTATCCATCACTTTTAATTCTAAATCAAGGGTTGACTCAAGATACTTTCTGAATGGCGTGCCAATCTCAAAACTTGTCACTATATACAAAAGGTTTATTGATGTTGTTAGTCAGCGTATATCGCCGTGGATTGTTGAAAACAATAGACTTTCCTCATAATCAAAAAGGGTCTTAACCACGGATTGTTTACAAGACCCGTTTTTTATCGTAAGAACCTATTACGATTTCAGACACCAATCTGGTAAACTATTATCTATGTTTCCTGGACTTGGCCGATGCATGTGGAAGTTTGATCATGAAAGTGATGTGATGCTTTAAGGCTTGGGTATCCTGAAATTCCATTATCAATTTAACTAATGCCATTTACACGAGATTCTACGTTTCAAGTTGATACAACTCAGGTCTTACGATCCTATTGTCAGACATAGAGGCATCATTCAGGGTTGTCCGACTCTGGGATTGCTTTTGAGCAGGGATAGAGCATATGCTTAGGTGGTTATGTACGACATGCAGCCGTCCAGTTCCCAATACGTTCAGGGTATGTCGATACATTGTTTCTTGGCAACCACTGACGAAGCTTCTATGTTGACATGGGATCCAACTGAACTGGACAAATCGTGGGATAATACTATTTAAGCAATCACAGCACAAAAGTGATGGATAACAGTAAAAATTGCACTCCCCCTTTGAACCTTTTAAGGGGTCTCTGGTGTGGCAGTTGGCAAAAATACATACATACATACATAACATACATACTACATACAACATACATACATACATCCATACGATACATACCTACATAGAATCCATCCATACATCATACATCGCACTACTACATACATACATACATACACCAATACAACATACATACATACAGTACATACATCATACATACAAAGTTATATGGTGGGCGCCAAATCAAGATATCCAGGCGCATTACAACCAAGAAAATAAACCATAAAAATTTAAAAAGTACAAACTAAACCAAGGAAATAAATATGTTTTGATGAGTCTTTTTGGACACTGATGTGGGAGCCATTCGATTTTTGGATGGCAGTGATTCCATATGACTTGGGTCCGATAAACATGAAAAGAGTGGTCCCACACGCGGGTAGTGGGGGGTATACCATTCTAGTAATATCCTGAGGAACTATAGAGTACGACCAGTGGTCCCATATGAGGCGAGATTGTGTCATCTTGGGAGATTCTAGGGCACAGCCATGTAGACAGTGAAACATTATGGTGAGCAACTAACGTTAATACGTTTTTATTACTAGAACCAATTGATGATCTGCTAATAATGGAGAAACGTGATCAGAGCGTTTTCCAAGCCAAAAATGATCCTGACAGCCCGGTTTTGCTGCGTTGCAAGCTTTGCAAGTTAGCGTCCTGTTGTACCAACGAGAGTGAATTTCCATAACCAGTCTGGACAGAACAAGAGAGCGCACAATATGATGGCATGAGTCAATATCCAGGTATCTTCGCATACAAGAAATTCCGTATTTTGAAAATTAATTGTACTACCTAAATGAGATACATGAGTTTTCATGGATAAGTTGAGTCAAGAAAAACTCCCAGGTTGCGAACCGAGGTGGTTGATTTTACAGTTATTTTTCCAATTGGAGAGATTCAACGAGTTTTTGTTTTATGTGTGAGGGGAATCCAAAAACAATAATTCGTTCTTTTCCATGTTGAGTTTTTTAATTTAATTTAATTTCATCCATCACGTATTTCCCATACACTTTAAGGCGTATGTAAGGCAAGCATCTCTGTCACCACTTGTCTTTTGATCATACAACAGAAATTTTGTTGATCATCTGCATATTCATGAAAAAGTATTGTGTTTTTGCGATATTTGTCCATAGGATGAAGTAGGTGATAAATTGAAGAGGACCCATTATGGATCCTTGAGGTGTCCCACACATAAGAAGAATTTCATCTGACAGGGCACCATCAATCAGACACGGCGGCGATGTTTCTGGAATATATGATTTTATCCCCAGGAGACAAGGGCGGAACCAGAAATTCCCAAAGTAGTTTAGACACAGAATGAGATTTTCATGGTTAGGGGTATCACAGGCGGCAGTAGATCACCCTAGCCATAAGACAACCCTTCCTTGATCAATTTCAGTGATATCACCTGAACTTTAACAGGGCCGTCTCTGTGCTGTGCCCCGTCGTAGAAGCACTTTGAAACTGCTCGACTAGTCAGTGCTCCACAAGATCTTTTACCTGTTTGGAGAACCATACTTTCATGACCTTGGCAAGAATTTGGAAGATCAGAAATGGGCCTGTAGTTTTTCAAAATGTTTACCTCAGCAACCAACATTTTCAACACCGGCAATATAAAGCGTGCTTGAAGGCATCAGGTGAAGATACCATCAATTATTTTTCCTTCCTTGACCAATACCCCGGCCGCTTAAATCAAGTGCTTGGATTTGCACAAATAATTGTGGAATTTAGAGATCAAAAAACTCATTTAATTTTTGAGGTATGAGTTTTAAAGTGAAAAAAACCAATGGAAAGGTGTATTTTGCTTCAATTTTAATTGCAATTTATTTTAGACTCAGAAGGGGTACTTCCACCTTAATGCAGGTTCCATCTTTCTTTTGACTATTTCCCGGTATAATCAAACAAATTGGAGAGTATATACACCGACCTAAAAATGGGGGTTTTACGTTTGACCATTTTTATGGTCGAAAAGGTGGTAAAATTCTCATGTTCAATTCTGTGCGCTGTATCCTGTCACGCCCTGTTTTAGACAGATCTCAATTTTTTAGTAACGAAATTGGGAATTAAGGAGACCTTGTAACATATGGTAATCAAAGGGTCAACATGTCAGTCTGCCTCATAGACCTATCAAATTTGGCTGCTAACTCGCAAGTATATAATTGTTTGACATGAAAAAGAACACTTTCTGGAAAAAACATATTAAATTCTTATATAGGCCCTAAATGATACGCGGTCCTTCGAACAGTAATTACGGTTAAAAAGCGGCAATGAAAAAAAGTGCTGTCTTCTAATTTGATATAATATGATGAAAACTAAAGGCCTATATCCAAACTGAAGTATAAAGCACTGATGTCACCACGATCCGTGAAATCAATAGTTCCAGCTCGACATTTCGATTTGGACAACCTGTCTATTATATATGAAATGACCATGAACATTTATTATGTCGTGATAATGTTAAAGATCAATTGAAAGATGTTTGTTTGTTTTGCAAACGCCGAAACAACGAGCTTTCATGGCTTTTTGTTGCATTTTAGGTTGATTTAAACCATCAAACTTTTTCGGCCTTGTGCCGAAATAATAGTAAAAATGATTTCCTTTTGAAAGGGATTGTTAAATAGCATTATATTACGGCGTAAAAGAATTTAAATGAAGATTTGTTGAAATAATGACCTTCATCATGATATTATATCGGCCTCAACCTTAACGGCGAATGGATATTGCAAGCCTTTTGTCTACGCACAGCCCGGACGCAATTTCCATTTTTGGTCATGAAATTGGGGCGACCTGAACGCGCGCTCGAAACTTTACGCGTTTTAGCGATACAATCCCTTATGACCGAACTTACTCAGAAAATCTCTCTTCTGCAATTTTTAATTAGTTCCTCTTTAAAGCACCGTAAATTTTTCCCCAGAGCGGATTTGTGCGGATTTGGATGTTATAGAATATTAAATTGTGCGTCCGACAGTAGGTTCAAAAACGAAGACGGGACGATTAATTCCAGGTTAAATCCTCTCACGCCTGGCCTACCTCTCTGCACTCTTTCCCTCGTCGGGGCCTCTCTCTCTAACTCTTCCAGTGGCGTACAGACGGGGATCCGTAGCAAGGCGTACAGACGATCACCGCCGAATCAAATATGCGTCTCGCCGTGCCATCACGCGATTGCGTTCACGACGCGGTCGTGCACGGATTGGTGCGATCACCGCGGAGTCACCATTGCATAACATACCGGCACTGATCTCTATTAGATCAGGCATTACCGGTCGTTGGCAAATTACGCACGGCGCGCGTGAATGAACGTTTATGTTGGCGCGAGGACTGCCGGTTGCTACGCTGGAAAAAGGAGGAGGAAAATAACGCAAGTAAAATTCCCCCAATCCGATGGCGTCCCATGCAAAGTTGCCGTTTTAATAATATAGAGGGCCGATTCTCAAACGACTGTTAAACGCTAATCATTGGTAAATCGCAATTTAAACGCTCGCTAAAATAATCGCAATTCTCAAAGCAGGTTAACTTTAAACGCTGTTTAAATTTTGCGAAAAAGAACATCGGTTTTTTAAACTGCCTAAACGTTGTGTTTTGTTACACTAGGACTTGGTCCGGAGGGTAGTTTAAGTCGTGTTAACTTCACGTTTTCATCAAGGCCTGATCGTTTCAGCCGTATGGGATACTTGTGGTTAGACCCGTTACCTCCTTTATTTCTCTGATTCTTCTTTTCCGAGTTCTCAGTTCATTTCTTCTCGTCCATTTTCATTTTGATTCTATTTTCATGCTCGTGTGTATCTGCTATAGTATTGAATGATAGCGAGTGCGGCACACCAACGACATAAAACAGTTTTAAAGAGGCCCGGGCTTCATGCGGCACAACGGACATAAAACAGTTTTAATAGGTCCGGGTTTTTGTCTCCTCATTCAACGGATAATGCTCCTTGCGTAACGTGACATTCTTGGAATTTACCCGTGGGCTTCATGCGTTGCATTTACAACTTCGGAAGGCTCTTGTGTCTGATAAATATTGTTCACGCACGTGTAATGATATAGGCGAAGTTTTTTAACCCACATCTGTGCGTCCCTATGTTTTTTCGCTCCAGGATTTTGCGCGAATGTAGCGAATGTATCCAATAACTCGCCATTCGTAACTCAGAAAAGTGACTGCTTCGCCGAGTGTAGAATGGCCGTATTATTGGGTACATTCGCTCCATTCGCGCAAAAACAATGCAGGAGAAAACAAATACAAAGCAGGTATACAATATGAGCACCAATTTAGAAATAGATTTGGATGATTAAAAAATAACATGAAAGTAACGATGTTTATAACCCTACACGAGTTAATTTTTGGTTAGTCTTTTGTTGCTGTGTGGTGTTTATTTTTCTTAGTCGTCAGTTATGAACTCCCCACACAGAAGTCGTACTTTTTTTTATTATTTTGTATGACTGGAGTATTCAATACATATTTTCAACTATATAAATTCTTTGTGTTGAAATTTTGATGAAATTTACTTGTTTGATCTTATATTTCAGGCATGGTTGATTTCTTTTATTTCAGTTTATTCCTTCAACTTTGGTTTATCGTGTACTTTAGGACTAAAATTTCGTTGGTTCAGTATTGTTTTTTTTTAATTTGTCAAAATCTGAACTGACTGCTGGTTCCTTTGTATCTTGGTGTGCTTTTTCTTTATATGTATTGAATTTGTGTTTCCCTGTTTCTCTTTGCTCTAGCTTAAATCATAATCATATTATTTTTCTACGTGTAACATTTGTGTAAAGTCTATGCTGAATTTCAGTTTGTTGTCATAGGACATTATGCGACGTAAATTTTCATTTTTTTTTCATTTTAAAAGAGGACTGTCTAGAGCAGCGCCCCATTTTTTTTCGAACCTGAGTTTTTGCATTATTTTAATGCCTGTCAACATATTCAATCCACATGAAGTGAATAATTAGCTGAATACACGTCTTTATGTAATAAGATGATAATTTAGTATGCTTTGATTTGCTGTCTGTCGTCACGACAGAAAAAATCGAGCATGCTTTCTATAGAGCCATTAAGAGGGTGCAACGAGAGATTTCACAAATGCTTTCTTTCAAAAATATCGACAGTACTGAATTGTGCCCTGATTGTAAGGCTTTTCCATCAAAATATCCCCATCTAAAAGTATTAAGCTGCTGAAACGTTTTCTTTGGTGCAACAATTGTGAAATTTCTAATTTCGTATAGGTGCAAATCGCAAATTCACCTATGTTTTTTTACATTGAATATAATCAAATCAAAATCCTCTTTTTTCTCTCTTTTAAGACATTTCTGTAGCGAAAGAACAAGGTAGATATCTATTGAGTATCTAATCTATATGAAATATTTACTATTATGACCCTATATTTGGGTGCCTCAAAATCTCTCGTTGCACCTTTACGTCAATAATGCTATGCCTACACTTTTTTTCATTTTGTACATGTACCCATTTTTGTTTTTAATTTTGGGTTTTAGGTTAGAGTGTTCGTGAGTGTATGTCATAAATTAAAAAAATGTCTCCGTAAATTTAAAGGGTACGTATGAAACTATTTTCCCCGACTTTTTAGTCGGCGCCGGCTTGAAATAATTGAAAAAACTTTCCTTAAAAAAACAATGTGTAAAATGGCGATTTGAAAACCTGTATGCGATCGTAAAGCCGACAATTTTTGGCTAATTAGGAAAAAACGAGACCACTCACCTTCACACGAACCAGTTCCTATTATCCTTTGGCATCTCCAGGAGAAAAAATACACATTACCGATGTAATCTTGTCCCACTATAGATGCCATTATCAGTAATATTTCCCGAATTATGATTCCAATCGGAATTTACTGGATATCTGGGTTATGGATACAGTAATGTACAGACCTCCGCCCTTCCTGTAAAAATCCACAACTCCCTCAGATTCAGATTTTTGGATTCATTCCAGCACATTCAGTTTATTTCATTTTGACAACGAAAGCTGATCAGAATACATAAAATATAATTCAAGGCATCGAAGAAAAAAAAAAAAAAAACTCATTGCAAGTGCATTTAGCTGGTAATTCCAAGATACGGTTTCATATCCACTTTGTAGTCTCGTTTCAACATTTATCCGGTAATTTCCATCATAGCAATGTATCTACTCTATATTAGCAACAGGTTAAGCGTAAGTGAGTCCTGACGAGTATCAAATATAAATGTACATCCACTCTGTCGCAAACTGTGACAACAACATCAACTACGCACCTATACCACTGAAATCTGCAGTACGAAATGGCTGATGCGTGACTTGAAATTCATCAATATTGAACCTAATCCTTCATCATTATACAAATCACAATGTTTTTGGTCCAGATTGTCGTTTTAAGACTCTTATTCAACCATTCCTACCACCTTTGATACATATCAGCCTTTAATCGGTAATTGATTATCTTGTGAATGAGCAACTAACTTCAAAAACACTCCCTTCGTGCAAAATAATGGAGCGAAAAAGCAATAAGGGACTCCCAATTGTGTTAAGTCGGATATTAAACTCGTAACTCTCCATTCGTGGCTGATAAAGTGTGGCTTCGGGGCGACGCCCCTCAGCCAATCTAAGCCACGAATGGAGAGTAACCCGTGTAATATCCTTTACATAAAGTTCAACAGTTGCGGTGGTGATATTACGGCGGTGGACATACAGTCGGTTAGCTAAACGACTTGTTAAAAAATTTAAACATGCGGTTTTTTTAAAACAGTGCGTTAGATAACCACAGTTTAGGCCTAACCACGTTTATTTTAAACATCGTGTGAGAATACGGCCCTATAAAACTAGAATAATTGGAAGGATGCTGAATCAGCTGTAGTTTTATTGTACAATTATTTACAAAACAAAAATAAACGGACCAGAGTCTTAAACATATAATTACGAAATTAGGAACGAATGATGCTTAGTGCGGATTCCTTTCAACAATTATGCAATTGTTACGCAACTAGGCCTATGGATGAGCGTAGTATAGGACTGTAACAATTTACAATTAAAAAAATAAAAAGCCACTGGTTTGTTCTTAGAGTTATTTATCATTTATTATCTTTTCATTGACCAAATTTGACATGTCATGGTCACTTGCAATTCTAAATACTTTCATGAACATGTGCCATTTTTACTCTTTCATTGGAAACTTTCGACGTTTTTACTCGCCCGGTGTCCCGGTAGTTGTCATTCTTAGTCGCCTTTTAGAAATACTATGTCAAATACGGTTCCACTTATAGATGACCATTATCACACAAAATAGTTTCCCTATAGCGGCCAAAAAGATCCAGTATTAAAGATCATTTTAAGAACTAGTTTGGATCGTTAAACACTAGTGGACAGGGGGTTAATGGGTCCCGCAAACTACATTTTGCCATTTACGAATAATGATATACTTTCTCTCGATCATATGTTTTTTTTGTGTCTAACTTTTGGATACGCATTAGGAACCCCTTGTTCACCAACGGGGGTCAGTAAAATATGAATTAGGTAAAAACAAAAAAAGTACTTGAATATTGTCCGTTAAGAATTTTCATTGTAATTAAGCAATAATATTGTAAGGCCCCGGCAATAATACAACGAGAAGCTAGTGATAACTTAATGAATCTAATTAAACAAGGGTGTGTAGTGGGGTTATTACAAGTCGCTTGATCTCGGTGCGTCCTTGGCTCCGGCCAATGACCCGTACTGGCGAGTACCTTGTGCGTGGGTAGCAGGCGACCCCGGTATACTTAGTTTTGCTAATCAGCAAATGTGAGTCCACGTGGGATCTGGTATTACGTCACGAAGGGTGGTTAAAAAAAAAACTCCTGATTCCGCATCTTAACCTCCGTGACGTCACTGTTCAAAATGGGGTATAAATATAGGCTCGAATCTTCATTCGGGGAGTTAATGGTGGGTCTGGTGGCCCAGGTGCGGCGACTTTGGCAGAAACCTCCGATGTTCCTATCTTTAGGGATATGTAGTACCGCTACACTCTGTATATTTACACAGTTGTAGCGGCTACTCTACTCGTATATACTTTTATACGGGGCTGGGACCATTACTGCGTGTAAGCGCGGGGAATCGCATGCCTTAACTAAAACTCAGCTTTGCGGTGGGTAGGTAAGGTTAGGCCGGAGGGAAACCTCAATTGAGAGAGATGTATAGTACAGCGTCACTCTTTAGATCGTCCCTGTAGATCCGGTATACGACGCTGAGCCCATTAGTGCGGTCGTAGCGCGGGGATATCTTGCCCTATCCTAAAGCCCAGCTTTGCGGTGGGCAGATCGCGCTTAGGAGGAGGTTTAACATATGCCAACGGAACCGGGCTTGGATACATTGCTTGAGTGAAAACCGGTAAAACATACCAGAATCCCTAATAACAAGGCGCTAATAGAAAGGCCCTGCACAGAGTACTCACACCATCAAGAGAAAAAGATGAATAAAACAGTTACTCCTCAATATATATGAGAGAAACCAAGAAGATACGTGTCATTTGTGTGCTTGATAACGTTATACCCAAAGTACCCATCGCGACAAACGTTTACAATATTATTAAAATAATAATACCGACATTTGTTGGCGCTTTTCCCGAAAGATTCAAAGCGCTGTTGCCTATTATTTTATTTACAACCTTTACTAACTTTGAAACCAGATTTACCCTAGTCTTCAATCTCAATGGTGTGCTCTAAACAGCTTAATTTCGACCCTAACTGGGAGATTTGGTTTGCAGGTGAAATAGAGCCAAAAGGTGCCAAAGTGTAGTAGAAAGGTGAAGATAAACAAATTCAATGATGAACTGAGGGTGCATTTAAAAACAGTCTTGGTAATTAGTTAGAGGGCTTTATTCTTCAGTTTATTTCGATTCCGCCGATCCTGTTGCTCGGATCAGGTTCCGTGTTTAGTATTACTGTACAAAAACCAATGGGAAAGTACACGATAAAACAATGGCCACCTGCTACAATATATGGACAGATTACAAAAATGCCATAAATTATATAGATGACCTTTATTAGAACCACTTTCGTTAACAATTTTTTTTTGTAATTCCACGTCCCATAGTATTTTGTGGAAAAGATGGCTTTGTCGCGTTAATTTGTGTTCCCTTTTTCGAATTAAAAAATTATTGCACTAATTGTTTATGCTTTCCTCAGTATTCTAACTTTTATGGCTTGATTGTCATTGGGGCACAATCACACGGCAGCGCGCGATCCAGATCGGATCAAGTTGCGTCTAAACGGGCAACGGCCAAACTTGACCCAGATCTGCAACGCGTACCTGGTGTGTACACGCTGGTTAGGGTCGCTGCATTCTAATCGCGTCCTTTATTAGGTTACGCGTTCAGTATTCCTCTTGATCACCAAGGTTACGCGTAGCGTTTGTACACTGTACGCTTCAAAAGGGCGCTGTACTTTCGCCTCACTGCCCGTGTAGAGTTCTTAAAACGGTCTCCCATGATCGATCTGTGATCGGGATCTCGGTGATGCGCCATCGGATCTGCGCTCCGTGTAGATTGCTACTACTACTAAACCAACGTTTTTGTTTTAAATCCGGTTTTGTCCGTCACCGGGGGTGGCCGGATTCCCTCAAATTGCGCAACCGCCCATACTCCTTCCTTCCATTCCCCGATTCAATGCATCTCCATCCTCAACCCAACACTCATAATCTCCTCCTCCACTTGTTTCTTCCATGTCTTCTTTGGACGTCCCCTTCCTCCTCAAACCGCTCAAACCTCGAACTCAACAGCCCTTCTTAAACATGTCGTCATCCTTCCTCAACACATGCCCTACCAACGTACACATTCGCCTTCGCCAACCGGTCCTCCACCCGCCTATTCCAAACAAAAATCTGCATCAAGTCCTTGCAGTCTTTATCCTGTCCATCAACTTCAAACCAAACAGTGCTTATCATTGCTCTCTCTCCGTCCTCCTCAAATCCCCATCTCATTTTCGCTCAGGACACCATGTCTCACCCCCAACAGCATCCTGATCTCACACAATCTTATACACCATCCTTCATTTCAAAGGATATCTTTACCCATGCAACAACTCCCACATTCCCTAAACTTACCTACCCATACCTCACTCTCGCTGTCACAGCCACTTCACATCCACCACCCCCACTAAACCTTATCCCTAGGTATGTGAACTCCTTCACTGACTCACCCCATCACACAACTTTCTCTCTGCTGGTTCCACCATTCCTCCAGCTCCTTTCACATTTCTAACACAAAATTCTGCCACAACTAGGGGGTCACTTCCTCATCTTTGTGCATCTCCATGGATCCATTTCCCACATTTTCACACCAATGAATTTGCTTTACTCTCTTCCCACATTCCCCCCACAGGTTCCTTACTCACTACCACCCCCTCTCAGCCCCACTCACCGCACTTTTGTCTTTCCAAGGTTTACCTTCAGACCCTTACTCTCGAAAGCCTTCTTCCATTTTCCAAAATTTTATCCCTTCAGTACCTCCAATGTCGCACTCATTAAAAACAGTCATCCGCATACAACATCTCCGCAGCAACCTTCTTGTGCATCTCTGTGACCACATCCAATCACCAATTGCAAAATCAAGGCGACGAAAGTACGAACCCGTGATGCACCCCACCTGACCTCAAACTCCTCGACAAATATCAGACCCCACTTAATCTCGTTTTGGCTTCCTTTCATACAAACTCATGACTGCTATAACCACTACTTCTGGGATCTCTCTCTTCCTCATCGCCCCACTCCATCAGTTCCTAGGTACCCTATCAAATGCCTTCTTCCAAGTCTACAAAACACCTTACATCTTCTTCCCTTTAGCTTGGTATTCCTTTGCACCTCATCTTAAAAATAAACACTGCATCTATCGGTCCCTTCCCTGGAATAAAACCCAAATTGCAATTCTCCACTTCCACATCTTCCGCATCCTATTCTCAAGAACCCTCTCCCAATCTTAATTGCAGCTCTAACAACTTCACACCCGTATTTGCCAACCAACTCATTGCATCCCTTTCCCTTTAAAAATTGGAATTATCCCACTCACTGCCCACTCCACCGGCATCCCTCCCCCATCCAACACTCTCTGACCACAACTCCATCATCACCTCAATCCCTTTATCTCCACTCGCACTAATCATCTCAGCACTCACCTCGAGGGTCAAACCGCCTTTCCTTTTTTCATTCTCTTATTGCCTTCCCCACTTTTCTTCCCGGCTGACCCTCTTACTGGCCCTGCAACAACATCAGCCTCTACCTTTTGATCCCACTCATTCTCCTCATTCATGGATTCTTCCATATGCTCTTTCCAGACTCTTGCCTCTATCTTTCCAGTGAAATAAACTTTCAAGTCACTTCCCTCTATACATCTTCCCCCTGACAACATTCTTCATCCTTTTTCATTGCCTTCACTATCTATATACCTTGTGGGATTCTCTCTCAACTCAATCAGCACCTTCTCTGCCTCATCCTTCATAGCTTCGCAACCACTTTCTTTGCTCGCTTCTGTTAGCCTCTTAGAGCCTTCCTTATTCTCTTCTGTACCATTTTTCTCATATCCTTAAATGCATCCTTCTTCTCGCTATCGCCTCCCTAACCGCATCATCCACCACCGGTATCTCTCATCTATAATACAGTTTATTTTTCCCACACACTTCATAACATGCCTGTAACACCCCATTCTTTTGAAGCACCCCAAACAAGTCTGACCACAGTCCACAAGCTCCCCTACTCTCATCTAAAATCTTTTGTCTTCTTCTTCAGCTTCCATACTTTCTCTCTCAGCACTACCTGCCTCACCACCTTTTCACCGTCCTCTTATCCACATCTGCAAACACCAACCGGTGTTTGCAATCTCAGGAATAACTTAACATTCTTCAGATATTTCTCTTCCGCTTACCCACTAACACAAATCAATCTCTTTCTCATTCCCTCCTGAGCTTATATCTCACTTTCCTTTTGTCCTCTTTCTTGAACCATGTATTGGCACGTCACCATCTCTTTCTCATAACAAACCTCCACAAACATTCTTCCTTCCAGATTACTTTTCTCCAAACCCATTTACTTCCATGAACCAACCTTCGAACCCTTCGATCCTTTTCCCCACATGCCCGTTAAAATCACCACACATAAGCCCAATTCACCAACACTTTGAACACCTCCCATTCCTGCCGCCAAATCGTCATTAACCTGTCTTTTCTTCACGCTTTCTTCCACACCTTGTGAGCATAACCACAGATCAACTCACTACTCTTCCTCGAAAACCATTATAACTGTTATCACCCTCGCTACTCCTTACTTCCACCACCTTTTCACATAGCTCCTCTTTCACCACGACTCCCACACCCCCAATCACTTCACATTCTGCCCACCACAACTTGTACTTTTTTCCCTTAATCAACATACTAGCCCCCTCCCTCCTCACCTCTGTACCCAAACGTCCACCTTCAATTCTTCACTTATCTCCACCCCTTTCCCTTCAAACTACCCAAGTTCCAGCTTCCAACCCTACCCGAAGCAGCCTATCGGCTTAATACCGTCATTGGGCAGGCGGCACCTGCGCGGCTCAAGTTGATTCCTTGCACCTTATTTTTGAGGTAGGCGTGCGCCCACCCACCTTCGAGGGTTGGTGCCCTTTGGGTTGTACGCCATGATGGATGATATGGAAGCAATGAAAGATAATTGACCGGAGCCCTTCCTGACATCAATACACCGTTTTCGGCGGTGGCCTAGCTTTGGGGGCTTCCGGCGACAACATGCAAGGCAGCATGCGAACATTGCTGGAGGACCGCCGTGGGCTCTCCGAGCGGCTTCCTTGTAGGTAGATATTTTTTTCGTTCTTCTACCAGGGTAACCAGGTACCCTCCTCATCAGCTAAATAAAACTGATGGCGGGGTGTCGGTTTATCCGCCGACAACCGGCCCTGGAACAAGGTAGTACTGGTTCCAGGTTGTTACCGTAGCAAGACCCTCGGGAAAAGAGACTGACCTGACGACGATTGCCCCATTGTCTAATGGCCTTGCATGTGTGGTAAAAAATTCGTGTAAAAAATCCTTCGGGAATTGGGTTTGTAGGGTTGTCCATGCTAGTATTAGCATTTTATAGTCAAACATACCTATTCGTATACTTTTGTCTGCATTCAAAATAATCACATTAAGGGGTAACCCGGTTGCATTTTATTTCAGTAATTCATTCAGTTAATCATGCCATTTAAAATGAGATACCTCAAAAAGTGTATTCGTATAAAATCTTAATCATTTTTAGCACAATGTACTCAAAATCAAATCAAAACGTTCTCTGGGGGAAAATAAGGAAAAGAAACAGGGAAACGAAAAAAAGAATGGTTTTGAGGGTCTATGTGCCTGTTTTACATGCATCCACTCCTCTTCACACAGCTGTTAATTATTCATGTAAGAACTGTTATATATGTGGGAATAAATGGGAACTAGAACCGCTGACCAAACAAAAAATTGAAGTGCAAATAAGACACTAAAATTACTGATTGTTTGCCGTGTTGCTTTTGGTTTTAACAAATTGTTTTTATACTTTTAACTGAGGGTATGAGGTTTACTTAAAAGTATAAATTTTTTTTGAATTTCAACACAACAATCAATGAAATTACAGGCACAAGTTAAAAATGCGTAATTGTTACTATTTTTTGAACAAATTTACCGTAACGTAATATAGGCCTATGTATTATGTATTGTAAACATTCGTCAGGGAAGAAGGTAAAAAAATGCCACCAAATGGTAAATTTCAAAAAAACCGAGAAAGAATAAAGTTATTTGTGATAATTTCAAGATGGATAGTAACATAGTTTGAAGTACTACAAAAAAAACACTGATGAATTGAGTATATACGATCATTTGAGTCACAATTACTAACAACATGATCATTTTTTAAGTGTAATAGTGATAGGCATGGACTATATTTTTTTCGTTCAATTTAAATTTCGTTTGTTATTTTAATCTTCGTGAATATTTTTGTTCCAAATCTGGACATATGTTCAGTTACGCGGCCAAAATCCAGGGGTTTTTGTGAATTGCATATCAATACAAGATAATTAACTTCATGATTTACACAGCTTAATTAAAGCAATATTAGCACATTTTTTATGAAGAGCGCCCCCAATTTTCAAAAATTTGAGGTTTTTTTTTTTTTTTTTTTTTTTTTTAATAATTAAACTATTACCACTGTGAATGGTTTAAGCTCGAAATGTCTATGTGTCACAAACGAAGGAATTTGTACTAGAATAATTATTATCGGGAATCCCGCTAATAATTCAACGGTGCGGGAAAAAGGCCTTCCCGTGAAAATAGCCGGGGGAAAATAAGCGCCAGGTACGTGTTCCACTCCCCTTAGTTGTGTTAATAGTCAGGCAAGTCAAGTTAAGGTTATTTCTCGAGGTGGCACTATTTCATCTGGACGCGACATTAAAACGCTAGGCATTCCAGCTCTGCCGTTTTGAAGTCCAATCTGGGCTCCATTTAATTACCAAAATCGCTTATTTTGTGATAAATACGCATTTTAGCAGTCCGTTAGCAGGTATAGTTGTCTAGACAATTACCAACGTAACTGTGCAAAAAATATCAAATTTTGAAATTGGGGGCGCTCTATCAAAAAATGTGCCATATGTGCTTAACGGGGGGGGGGAGGGGTCTGGAAAGCAGTGAACTTTGAAATGATTTTTCTTAATTTTCCGAAATAGTGGATTTAACAGTTATATATCATATTGTAGACATGTCACAAGTTTTAAAATCCATGAATTTTGCTCTGGTTGCCATGGTTACCCACGTCGTAAGGCCTCTGATTGCCTAAACACTAGAACGAATGTAACAAAAAAACAAAAATGCTACTGGGAAGCAACTTGGGTGACGGTGACATTTCTAAGGAGGTTGTTGGTAAATACGGAGTGAACCATGACAGCCGGATTTTTAATACCGGTGCCATGGCAACGGCAATCACCAATAGCATTAATTTCGATGGCCCGTAATTTTGAATTTGAACACAATTTGAAAATCCGGCCTTCACGGTTCAATCGACTATCTGTGCTTAATATGTGTGCCAAAATTTTCATGTTTCATCGCAGGTAGCGTTTTTAGTTACGTTCGTTATCGTTCTGGTGTTTGCGTATTTTAACGAACCGAGGTATAGGCCTCGAAAAACCATTTAGACAAAATTGAGGGCGCTTTTGATGTGAAGATATGGAATTATTTTTTAAATTTTCATTTTTATATGAATTATCAGATTATTATGCAAGAATCATCGAAATAGGTGCATTGTCCTGTAATTATTTTTAAAAATAATTTCTTAAAATCGCAGGGTTTGGAGAAAACAATTAAAATACATAAAATCAATTACCCAGTGAAATTTAATAACTTGAAATTATGGAAAGGATACTATAAGTATTTATATACTTCAAACTTAGCCCAAAATGAAGTGTTTGTTAATAGTCATAAATATATCTTTTAAATGATCTTAAATATAACCCCTTGAAATTTTTCAAATGATAAAAATATAGGATATGGATGCATTTTGGCAAATGAGCGGACACTACTTCTTGACTTGATCAGCCATATCTCGGGAACCGACTGTCCGATTGCGATCGAATAAAAAGATTTTGTAGATTACGTCTACACAATTAGCCATTGCATTATTAATTTCTGGATTAGAACCATTTTTACATATCAGACCCCATACCCCCCCCCTTACAGTAGCTGGACCAATATAGGGTTGGAGTATTCACCCGGGGCTTGGGGGGGGGGGCTTCCAGTCTTCCTTTATGCTGCGTGGGAGCGTCGTCTGTTCCTCCGGATGGGGGACTTAGGGGTCATTGCAGTCATGAAGGCCCCCGAGAGGCCAGAGGGTGGCCCCGGGGTTGCGGGGGCCCATATCGCTGCGTCTCACATCTGTGAGCTGCTTGGGCGACTGGTGCTCGGAGGAGCGGTGATGCGGTTTTCGAGGAAGGGTTGCCCCGCACCCGCGGCTGTGGATTAGGGGAGGTAGTCGACAAGGATTCCGATAGCAGGGTGCGTGGTTAAGACCTCGAGACAGACCTTCCAGGGGAGGGAGGCGGAAGTTTGGAGCAGCTTCGTGCCTGGACCTGGCTGCTGCGTGCGATACAGTCTGGCACCGGGGTATCGGCATGGGCTGCTCAGGGTCTTCCCTGGTGTCGGGCTTGTCGAGTTCATGTTGCTTCTTCCCAGGACAGATCTTTCGTCCTGGAGACATCAGGTGGGCGGCGAGGTGGGAGGCGCGGATTCGGGGTGGTGTCCCTCGTGGTTCTGTCCTGGCGCCAGTTTTTTCAACATTTGCGTCTCGGACGTGCCGGGGGGGAGATTGTTCGCGGTGCTCATGCGAGGACGGCGCGGCGCTTGGAGTGGCGATGATTGCTTTGGGGGTCCTTGGAGACAGTGTTGCAGGGGGACCTGATCACTGTGGGCCAGTTCTTCCACCGATTGACTTGAAACTCCGCAGGCCCAGGGCCGTCGGCTCTGTTTACCACCTTGCGGGTCGATGCGCAAAAAAGATGAACTAGGCACACTCGGAATGGAGAAGGGCGTCCACATGGCCCGACACGAGGTGCCTTGGCGTCAAGGTGGACCGCGGCCTTTCTTTCTGTGCCCAGCAACCGGGGGGGGGGCAGTCGCTGCCAAGGCGCGGTCTCGTGTCGGGCATCTAGGGGGGCTTGCGGGGGCTGGATGGGGTGAATCCTTGGCGCCTTGCTCATCGGGCTGTTGGCCTTGGCCATTACTCCATCGCTGTGGTACGCTGCGCCAATGTGGAGTCACAGTGCATTCACACAAGATTGATGTAGTTCTGAATGATGCAATGAATTTCGGTGTTGCCTGTGGCGAAGCCTGTAGAGTACCTTCCAATTCTGTCGGGCATAGCTCATGGCAAACCTTGGGAGGAACCTTCAAGACGATCAGGCTAGCCAAGGGGGTGGTGGATGAGCCTGGTGGCATGGTCCGCCGTCGGCCGCCTTTGGGGCAATCGGGGAGTTCAGCGGGGGCAATTTGACTAACCCAATCCAGACACTGCAGATAGCAGTTTCCCTGTCGATCGTCCTGGAGAAATCAGGTGGGCGGCGCGGTGGAGGCCGGACTTCGGGGGTGGTGTCCCGCGGTGTTCTGTCTGGCGCCCAGTCTCTTCAGCATCTGCGTCTCGGATGTGCCGGGGGGAGGCTGTTCGCGGTTGCTCCTGCGTGGACGGCGCGGCGCTTGGGTGGGATTGATGCTGATGCTTTGGTCCTTGGAGGCATTGTTGCAGGGGGACCTGATCACTGTGGGCCAGTTCTTACACCGATGGGCACTTGAAACTCAGCAGGCCCAGGGCCGTCGGCTCTGTTTACCACCTGCGGGTCGATGACGCAAAAAGAGAACTAGGCACACTTCTGGATGGAGAAGGGCTGTCACAATGGCCGACACCGATGGTTGGCATTGGCGTACGGTGACCGCCGTGGCCTTGCTTCGGGCAGCAAACCGGGGGGCAGTCGCTGCAAGGCGCGGTCTCGTGTCGCCCCTCGGGGGGATCGCGGGGCTGGATGGGTGCATCCTTTGCGCCTTGCATACATCGGCTGTTTGCCTTGGCATACTACATCGTGAGTGACGAGCGCCAGTGGGGAGTCACGGCGTGCCATTCAACACAAGATGATTGTCGTTCTGAAATGATGCAATGAGAAATTGTCGGTGGTTGCCTTTTGGCGAAGCCTGTAGAATACCTTCAATCTGTCTGGCATAGCTCCTGAAAATCTTAGGAGGAACCTTCAAACGATCAGGCAGCGCCAAGGGGAGGGGGGGGGTGGGACCTGGTGGCCTGGTCCCGCCGTCGGCGCCCTTTGGGGATCGGGGAGTCCCGCGGAGTCACTTTGCTACCCAACCCATGACACTGCAGTCGCAGTGTCCCTGTCGATCGTCCTGGATCAATGACAGATGGTATGAGCGGTGGTATCCTCTGACTTTAACCTGGGGCAGTTTGTGGACACAAGCCGTCTGGCGGGCCCGGGGGATGTTGGCCTTGGTGGGAAGGCGTGGGTCGGCCTCGGCTGGGCTCGGGGCTGGGTCGCTTGGTCGTGCAGAGAGCTTCCTTCACGGGATCGTGAGGGGGCTTCGCCAAAATGCGATTGTGAGAGCCACAGGCCGTTGGCCAACATCATAGATGGATAGGGGTGCTGCAGGTCCCCAGGGGGAGTTCCAGGACTGGTCGGCATGGATGATGAAACTATCAGATGGTTAAAGACGGACCTTTTACTGTGATTTTGGACTTGCACGATGTTGTACGATTTTACGACGATATAGGTTTATTGGTCTCAGAGGGTTAGTATGTTCAAAAAAAATGCCAAGTAACATGCATCGCCTACTCTGAGTGTGAGTCAAGAAGGGGGTTTCATCATTTGCTAGATTTTAAATATCATTCATTATTTTCCCATTCTTTATCCAAACACCAAATTGAGCAGTTTGTAACTGTGTGCATTTACCAATATAATTTGAGATTTATTTCACCACCATTTTATGGGCATTGTAATGATGCAAATTAGGCTTGGATCAAATCGATTGCAAATCCGGTTCTTAGCATTCCTTCTACTGACAATTAGGCCTACCTTGTAATTCTCTAGTGTCTTAAATGACTTTTCATGGGTATTGATTTTTAATCTGTGGGACTTTGAAACTTGTATTCTAGCATGGGCACTTTTAAAGTCTCCATGGTTTCTGCGCGATTTTGGATTTCTTTCCATGGAAACCATGGTTGTGACTTTAATGTTTTTGCTTCCAATCCTAGCTCCTACTCGCCGTCTCTTCTTTTTGAAAGCTGGAACCGAGAACCCTGGCTGGGCCCATGATACTTTGTTTTATCATACTGTCTTAACCCAGTTTTCAATTAATGTTTTGGTGAGACCGGCTGAAGAGAAAATGATGATTATTTCAATTTTTAAGCGCACTTTATGAAAAATACAGAAGTGCGCACATCTTCCATTTCGCGTACTTTTGATAATTCCTAGAAGTGAGCTTTATAGCGCACTTTTGACATTTCCCCGAAGTGAGCGTAGCGCACTTTTGACATTTCCCCGAAGTGAGCGTAGCGCACACTTTACCGAAGTGCGCGAGCGGACTTCGAGGAAAACTGCAGTTTGCGCTAGCGCACTTTTAAGCGTCCTTTGTTGATTTCTACGGGCTCACATAGCTCGCCCTCCTCTCAGAACTGCCGAAGAACCCGGCATTCGGCAGAGGAGAAGGGAAGTGGAAAATAACGTGCTGTTGATGTGTAGAGCACGTGTTTACGCATTTTTTCGTGATTTTATGGACAGTTCTACAATGAAACTCCTTAAAAATCAGGCTTTTGGCATTTAGGAGCAATCATGTAGGCCCCTATGTAATAGTAGACGTAGATACGATCTCGTAACGCCTAAAACACCCACATAGACTCCATGAAGAAGAATTCCCGCGTTCTTTTACCATGGTAGCCGAATTCGGAAACAATGTATACGTTATATGCATTGATATACATATGGATCCCATTGTAAAGGTCCCCTTTATTGATTAGGAGGGCTATTAGACCGGTTGCAACACGGGTTAGGTTTAGGGTTGGGGTTATATGGCCTATAGGACCTAGGGTTAAGATTAGGGTTAGGAATTCTATTAGGTTAGGGTTTGGTTATTAGGGTCCGCTGATTAGGCCTACAAACATTGGGTTTAGACCTATGTGATTTTCTACTTCACAAATAGGGGGTTATGTGATTTTATTTTTTTTTCTGATGGAGGGGGTCATGTTAAATTTATTATTCAGTAAACCAAGCACCTATCTGCATATCAGCAGTAAATCATATGATGTACCTAATTGTGTGTGTGGGATGGGTGTAGGAGTTCTATGCAATAGGGCATATGTAACTTTACAATTAATGGTGGTTATTGCAATTTTCCAAACCATCTTTCAATTTCTCCGGTCCCTTCCCTTGTAAATAATGAACGGGCCCTAAAATTATTAGTTTAAAGCTAATCTTAGCCTGTCGTACGAGCTGAGTCCACTGAACACCTATTTCGTGTCATCCTGTGTCCGTACAGCCAATTAACAAAGAATTTAGTTACATCCAACAACCGCACGCTGTAATAAGGATCTCTCTGTGCCGAACTACTGGGATAACCCATTGTTTCGGCAAGTAACCCTGCCGTTCGGCAGGGTAATGACGTAGCCCGCATTTTCGGCATGAATAATTGCCGAAACACCGGGAGTTTCGGCAGATACCCCTGCCGTACGGCAAGGTCATCTGCCGAAAGACCGGGCGTTTCGGCATAGCCCGGTATTTCGGCGCAGCACCATCTAACTCATAGCTCAGTTGGTAGAGCATTGGACTAGTAGTAGGGCATCCATAGGTGACATATTTGAGGGAACCCTACTCAAGATACACTCAAAGGTTTGAGAAATGATGGCAATAGCGCGCAAGTACAAGATCAAAACGTATCATCTGCCAGCTCCCAGTCACAAATGGAGTCAAAGGTTGTGTTTTTGGCACCAATACTATCCAGCATGATGTTCTCAGCGATGCTTCAGTATGCCTCCACAAATGGCTCCAATGGCATCAAATAAAACAAAAGTTTTGATGGTGGCTTGTTCAACCTGAGGCGACTGCAGGCCAAAACCAAGATTCAAGAAGGAACAGCTATTCTTGACAGCGCTCTTGCTGCTGGCTCAGAAGCTGACATGCAACACACTGTAAATCTGTTCTCTGCCAGTGTCAAGTTCGGCTTGACCATCAGTACCAAAACAACTGAAGTTATGTGCCAACCAGCACCTGGTAAACTCTATGTTGAACCAACCATCACTGTCAATAATGAAAAGCTTCCTGCTGCAGACAACTTCACTACTAGGGGAGTACTCTATCCCGTTCCGTCAACAACGATTCAGAAGTTAACTACAGGATCGCTAAAGCCAGTCCCGACTTTGGTCGTCTTCATGACAAGGTATGGGAAAGAGTCGGTTGCAACCAAGCTCAAAGTGTAACAAGCCAGTCATTGTTATGCCAACTTTACTTTATGGCTGCGAAACTTGCATGGACTGTCTACCAACGACACGTCAGACCTCTGTATCGCTTTCATCTAAACTGCTTGAGGAAGATTCCCAGGATTAGGTGGCCAAAAGTTCTCACTCGCGCCAACATGATGAGTATATATCCATACCATGCTGATGAAATATCAACTCAGATGGTCCGGTCATATGGTCAGGATGGAGGATTCTCGTATTCCAAAACAGATAGCGAACTATAGTCTGGGAAACGGTCACGTGGTGCTCCTAAGAAACGCTACAAGGACACTTTGAAAGCTTCTCTCAAGTGCTTTGATGTTGATCCAGAGAACTGGGAAATGCAACCTCAGCAACCCCAGGTCAAAATTCCAGTTGATCCCAGTTGAAAGTTGTTCCATTTTCCGTGACGGAACTGGTTTCAACTGTTTTTAACTGTTTGTAACTGGTCTTAACTGAGTTCAACTGGTCACTACAAAACCTAGTTGAAAATTGTTCCATTTTCCGTCACGGAATCAACTTTTTAACTGGATTCAACTGGATATTAAACTGGGATCAACTGGATTCAACTGGTTCCAGTTGAAACCAGTTTACCTGGGATCAACTGGAATTTTGACCTGGGACGTAACTCATGCATGGCGTGCAACCATTACCAATGGTGCAGTTACCTATGAGGCAAAACGCACCAACAAGCAGAGTTGAAAAGACAGCAAAGAAAGTTAAGAACTGCTAGTAGCACAACAACTGCTTACCACTGGCGTACCCGGGGGGGGGGGGGGCTTTGGGGGCTAAAGCCCCCCTCAAAGTTCTCAAGAAAAAAGAGGAAGAAAGAGAAGGGAGAAAGAAAAAAGAGGAAAAGAGAAGGAGAAAAGAAGAAAAGAAGAAAAAGAATGATTTTATGGTACTTTTATTTGATTTTTTCATGCAAATGCGGATCAAAAAGTGTCGGAAGAAGTACGCAAGGAAAGGCGTTTCAGGTCTTGAAAACCCTAAAACCTCAGGAGCTTCCTGGACCCCCGCCGGGCCGTTGCCCCTGGACCCCACCAGGGGCCATGTAAGGCGGGCCCCTGGACCCCACCGGGGCCATAAGGCGGGCCCCTGGACCCCACCCGTTAGTCGCTCCGCTCGCTTCGCTCTCATGGTTCGAACATCTTTAGTACAGCCCCCCCTCAATAAAATTTCCTGGGCACGTCTATGCTAACTCCTCATCCAGTGTTATCTATTCAGTGTGTCACCGATCTTTCTGTACCAAAATTGGGTCTTTTAAGTCACAATGATGCGTACTCACACTTCCGTCACATCTTAGTATTGTCATGGTCATCTTTTAAGATGGACGAACTATAATAAAAAGCTCACGTAGTTCCCCTTTCCTAAATAATAAAACGTCAATATTCATCCCGTATAACTTTCAGTGTTGTGTGCCAACAAGTAGTTCCTGTAATATCATGGAGTTATAATAACTCCATGGTTATAGGCCTATCTACATTTTTCCCATAACTCCTCAAACTCCTGTATAAAATTCCTCATCTTGCAGTTTATGAACTCCCATCACAACATCCCGTATTAACTTTTTCTGCCTCGTAACTAAAGTTCCCGTCATATCATGCAGCTCACGAAGTTCCCTTCTAAATAATAACGAGAGCATCAATGATGCATAGGACCCACGCGTTATGGGGAGATTAGAATGATCTTTGGAGATGCAATGTAATGAGACAGCTAAGACAAGTTATTGGTTGGCACACATTTTTTGAACAAATAAGATGATACAAGATGGACGTAAAAATATGTTTCGGCACAACTGTGATACAAAATGTAGTACAAAGTATTGGAGGTGGACATGGAGGTATGAAAATATATTTTGGGAAGTGAGATGTAATATACATGTATATCCCTTACGTCCCTATAGGAAAATGACTACCAATCTGACAATCACTGCAAAATGATTTTTGTAAAGTGGCAAAGATGGCATTTAGGGAGATGGTAGCAATGGTTTGTGGATGGACGTGTGCTGTATCACTGCATAGGGTCTATGGTGAGCTGTCTGCAAAATGCATCGCCATTGAGATTATATAGCAAAATATGCTTAATGTGAAGGTTATTTCAGGAGAGGTGAGGTCTTATAGCCATGAACAATTGAATTCATAAATTCATATGGAAATTTATAGAATGATATTCATTTAATTATGTAGGGTATAACGTTTTGTAGCATCCTGGCATTTTGTTATCTATTTTATGAGCTTCTGTTGGGAAAGTGTTCCTTCCTCTGTAAGGATGAAAGATTGCCACAAGGGTTGATATACCCCAACATTCTGATATCAAGGAAATGATACTTTAAACCTCAATTGAAAACAGTATTCGACTGACCTTGCTGAAAAATGTTTGACATTGAGCGTATTTTGTCGGGCAAGCATAAAAATCTTGCTAGCCAAGTTACTCACAAAATTGAGGGTTTGACTCGGCTAAATACTATTTGCAATAAATCAATATCTTAACGTTTGGATGTACACTTTACAAATAGTATGGAGGTGGCTTTTGAATTGAATATACAATTTTTACCAAAGGTATTTAGTTAGAAAAATAACATGGAATTCCAGTGGGTTTTGATAGTGCAGGTTCTCTTAGTGGGCAAATCTCCGATAAAGTATTAAAAAAGTCATTTAAGTGTCGCTCACAGTCATGCCAGTTTAGAATGGATTGTTGTATTAATATAAATTTACTTAGGAATATTGTTTTCAAATGATTCCGACTAGAAGTTGTTACCGGATGCGAAAAGTATCAAGCAATAAGGCAAAGAGGCATAATTCTTGCTTTTCGCAATGTCGGAAGCCCCCCAAATCGTTCCTTTAAAATGTGTGTCCCTGCTCGTTACACAAAGAGCGCATATAACAGATTACATTGCATTTTATCAGCTCTATTTATGCCGGATCTGCCCTAAGTTATTAAGTTCAAACATGATAGTATGGATTATTAAAGTTTAGCCAGAGTTTTCTGAGAGCAAGTCGCCAATATTGCAGCCAGATACCGTTAAAATAATTCGAATGGATACAAAAAATTGCTAAAATAACGGAAACCCAATGTTCCAATATGTGCTAAATCGAGCATGTCAATCTTATATTTACATGTTTTGCATAAAAGTCTGGTTTCAACGTAACAGTTTCCAGCCCTAGTAATGAAAGAGAAAGCCCTATCTCATGTACGTTCATAGGCGCGCCAGATACCGTTACCTCCCTCGCTACTCTCTTGCAAAACGGCTGCGTGATAATAAAAGTCGATTACCATGCTTTAGTATGAAGGTAATACCGGATAAGGTATAGAGACTAAGGTTGTGAAGCACGTACTTTCATTCAAGAACAGACACGGGACTAAGAAAAAGGGCGGCCAGATAGTTACCCGGATTACGTATTTAAGTGTTAACGTTAGGCAATTACTAACATCGGATAAATATTTTTACAGATAACCCATGCTTGTCCGTGTTCTGAGACTATTAAAGTTTACGATGTTCAATGATTTTCAGGAATTCCTTAATGTTGCATATTTGGTCATTTTGGAGACCAAACTTGAAAAACACTTTAAGTCCTGGACAAATGGATCAAGTTAGTTTGCCATAGCAGTTTATTGACAGAAAGGTTTTTAGGTTTTAATAACATTGGGTCCAAAAGAATCAAATATGGTCATTAGAGGTACTCGTGTACACTCCATATGAGACTGGGCTCAGGGTTCTTTTGAAAAGGTGGTGAAGGTAATCGGCAAATTCACACTAAACAAGCAAAACTGATTCACACTCCAGTACCCACTACCATCATCATGCTATGCTATCAGAGCTGATAATTAATAATCGTATACGAGTTCTCTTTTACAGTAATGCATGGGTGGTTGCACAGGTAATAAGGATATCAGAGGGAACGTGAGACATACTGGTATCAGAGAAATTGTTCGGGCCTTTACCGTCGGGTGAAAACTTTCCTCTATTTTAATATTCTTAAGTTCAGGCAATTTGAGGGAAGTAAAAATAAAGGATTCTTATTATCAAATTTCGGACTCCTGTTAACGATTGTCGCATATTTCCTAGTCGAATTTAAGGAATTTAGCGAGTATGGTCAAAAGGATTTCCGCTAAGTTTTGGATTGCTTACACACACATTATCTTCTCGAGGATAAATCCGGTTTACACACAGGTTATAATTTCCAGGTCTAAAGTGCAGAAACCCGCTTTTCAACGAATGCGGGATATTAAAACGGTTTGTCGAAGGTAGGCCCATCATTTGGGGAGCACTTATCGACACACCAAGTAAGGTAATATTTAAACCAGAGAATTAGACAAGAGTGTTTGCCGTCGACTCAACATGCATCGATATATCATATGCCCACTGCTGTCGCAATATTGTATTTAATCATATGGGATCGAATATTTATATCTAATGCTTATATAGAGTGCCTACAACTTTCAAGGGATTCCAAGGACCACTTATAAATTCCAGGACTGGCTTTTAACTGTTTCAAGGTGCGTAGGATAACGGTAAACGTGATGGAACATTGTTAGACTAGAAGCTACCAAAGGAAAGCTCAGCCACGTTGCCGATTCATCTTTGCTCTTCTCGGATAACGTTCGTTCAATTAACAACACCCACAACATCCAAACGGAGTGTATGACACGTCGGGAAACATTTGTTGGTTACCCTAAACTTGGCATTTCCAACCTGTATTATGGCCAAACGAAAACCACTAAGTTATTGCCCCCACGTATCCAACACACATGCAAAATTTCCAAGGACAATATGAATATAAAATAACACGCAGATAGCAAAAAGAGTGGCTTCATCAATCCATTAGCATTAGTAAAGACCCACGAATGATTATATTCGTGGGTCCAAACATGACCTCTTCTACATGGATAGCGCGGGGCGGCGATCGAAAAGTAAAACATTTGACCCGGCATGTTGTAAGAGGGCAAGAACCCGTCGTTACTGCGTTACTTTCAATGGCACTTGTACGTAAAAATTTGCAAAAATTTTACGCCAAAATAAGGGAAAATAAAAGGGTTTTTCACACAAAGGAATTTTGTTATATTCAACCCTCCCAAAATCGATCAGTAATGAACAAATAAAGACATTTCCTGAAAAAATAATGAAATGAACTGAGAAATGGGAAAAATGAACTAAACGAAAATGAGGTTAGACATCGCTCGTCGCCCCCCTCCTCTTTACACCCCTTCATATCTCATAAATAGCAGAGCATGTTATAACATAAGATAAAGGCATATTTGAAAATAAATACAGCAAGAAGAATGATGGATGAATGGAATGGATGAACGAATAAATCCAATTGCCTTTATTATTATGAATTAAATAAACAAAAAATAAGAAAGGGATGAGGGTGGAGTTGAATGTTGGGAGGGGGATTGGGAGGGGAAAGGGAACAAGAAAGGAAGGTGAGGGGAGGAAGGGAGTGGAAATTGGGAGGGAGTGAGGGAAGGGGAGGGGAGAGGAAGGGAGGGAGGGGAGAAGGAAAGGAGAGGAGTGAAGAGAAGGGAATGGGGAGGGGAGGGGAATGGGGAGGGGGAGGGAAGGGGAGGGGGAATGGCGATGGAGCCGGGGAAGGTGAAGGGGATGGGGATATGAGGAGGGAGGATGGGGAACTCAAGCGTGCACAAAATTATGCAAAAGAAGCAAGCACCTGCAGAAATAATTGAAATAAGGATGAAATTTCTGAAAAAGTAATGAAACAAACTGATGAAATGTGAAATAATAAATAAATACAGTGAATAATTAGCAGAGAATGTTATAACATGAGATAAATGCATTTTGATTTAAATAAATATAGAAATAAAACGAAATTAATGAATGCATGAAGGAGAGAATGAAATGAATGATGAATGATAAATTCCAACTACCTTATGAATAAAGGAGAATTATTATGAATAAATGAAAAAAATAACAAAGAAGGGAAGGGAGAGGGGAAGGGAAGAAGGAAAGGGAAGAAGGGAAGGGGAAGGGGAAGTGAAGGGGGAGGGAAAGGGGGAGGGGAGGAAGTGGAACGGAGAGGGGGAAGGGAGAGAGGGGAGGGGGAGGGAGAAAGTGAAGGGGGAGGGGAGGGGAGGGCGGGAGGGGGAGGGGAGGGAGGCTGGTAGAGGGGACGGAGAGGGGGAAGGGAAGGGAGAGTGGAGGAAGTGATTTTTTCGTAAAAATTCACACAAGAATATAACACAATTGTTTCCACAAACATCATTTCTTTTGGCAGGCATTTTATTGTTTAAACCTTTCATCAATAATATTTGTATACTGCACAAATTGGCACTCCCCCAATATGCTACACAGTAAAGAATCCAGCATTAGGATGTCTGTATCGCGCCCAATTAGCGTAATTATGACTGTGGCCTAATTTGTCGATGCTACGACCACCACAATTTTTAATAAAATATTAAGATTTTTCTTTCAACTACAAGAAATTCACAAGTTGGATGACTTCGCATTGAATCAATCGGGTGACCTCTCATGTTCTGCCCTCTACAAAGGGCCCCGCTGGGGAAGGGAAGTTCCGGTTGTTTAATCGCCGACTATTCAATACGTGCGAGCCCGCTACTCCAAGTATAGAGGTCAGTGGTCAGAACACCCCCTGACACACAAAGCACACAAATATGTCCTCCATCACAACTGGTGCAAGCACAAGGTTGTTAAAAAAGATTCTTGATTGAGATTAGCTTGTATTTGCTTTTTGGTTAAGATAAATAGGGAGGACATTCCATTCATTTGTACGTAGAAAGACTCACCCTGCTATTAAGCAAATTTATAGTTTATTATGTCAAATATTACAAGCTTTTTCAAAATTGGAAATTGTGTTTATGACATGACTACAAGGCAATAAACAAATCTATTAAAAACTCGTATAATATGTGGCAAACAAAATGTAAAAATGTTGGCGGCCATTTCAGATTTTTTGTAGTGACACCCGTTTTGGCAACTCTTTCATTTTTTTCTTCAAAATTGGGAATCAGAATCATTAACGTCCATCCAATTATCCTGTGTTTGAAGTGACCCGAAACTATGACCCAAGTATGACCTCTGACTACCGATATTATAATTGCAACTATCTGAAATCATTACGTTAATTTTATTCAGTCTATAATGCTTGCAAGACAAGACTCTTTCTTCTTAGGCATCAACTTTCTTTAAAAAGTGGGACACATCAATTTAACACAATGCAAATGCAATGAAACTAAAGTAATTTGAGCTAGGTAGGTAGACACACGAAAACTTATTCCCCACACTTTAAGCTGACTCAGAGTTTCAAAATATAATTTTTTGTGTAGTAATTAAAAATAGTCATCTAGAAATAAGCTAGTAATCACTAAAATACTTAATTCAAAGTTAGAGATTAATCGGAGTTTGTACGTTTTTGATGCAGTAAAACATTTTGGACAGTATAACAGTGCCATAGGATTACCGTGTATTAACAAAATTTCCGGATCCAGATCGGAATTTTGAACAAGTTGTGATTTTCTATATGGAAGGACGTCGATTTGAGCTTTGTTATTTCACAAAGTGATTTAGTAATGGACAAGCATTATGTATATGCCAAAAAACCTTTGAACAATTGGATGGGCGCCTCATCAGGACATCTCTGAGTCAGCCTTAACTCCATAAAATACCTCATTCCCCAGAACGCTTGTGTCGCCTGTGTTTGCCAATCTGTGTACAGCCCATTCATTAGGCTCGTGCACCAACTGACTTTTTTGACTATAAAAGTTAAATATTAACAACATTTGTTCAGTACATGAATATAAATAGACAATCAACAGTCAGGTATTAAGTAATCAATGAAAAACATAAAATCATTGTAATAATGCAATGAATATTCTTTTGTATTTAAAATTTTCTGATAACAGGAAGGAGGTCAAAAGTCAATGTGACTCACAGCACGCAATTCAAATCCACAATATTCAACGTTTTTATGACCTTGCTCTTAATCCCTTTTCAGTAGGAGGTAATTGGGTGTTGAATGGGATGGTGGAATAATCAATATAACATGCCATGCAGTGAATGCTAGGTGAAACATTTCAGATACTATTAAATTTACACACAAAAATATAACTTAAAGCGACAGTGTACAGAAACAGTCTGACATTAAAACATATGAGCTTGGGCCAGGGTTCTTCTGACAAAGTATGAAGTGAATCAGTCAATGCGTATGTGAGAAATGCGCTTGTTCAACTTTTGTTATGGCCACAGCCTATATCCCACCACGGAAAAAGCTTATATATCGACGAAACGACACAGGCTCAGTGCAGCCATTGGATTACACGCTTTATTACTTTATCATACATTTTCTTACTCTGACGGAATAAAGCGTGTAATCCAATATGTGCACTGAGCTGTTTCGGCGGAATATAATAAGCCCCGGAAAAAGCTATCCCTATTTGTCTTCCTGCTAAAGCAGGCGGACACACAATTGAGATTTGGGTATAAGAAAAAAGTTCTATTTTTCTATTCCGAAGTGAAGTGAAATTTTAGGCCAGGAATGTTTCCTTTTTGGGTTATATATGTTTCCATGAGTGAGAAAACATTTGAAAAATTGGACAATGACCTCAATTAATAACACACAAATATTGTCATACCTCTTGTGTACTGTCAGTAATTTTCAAACTAAAGCTAATTAAAATTTAAGCAAAATCAATTGGGTCTTCTGGACATAGTTATAGAGTAGCATATCATTTTTATCATTTGAAGGTGCATTTCATGATCCAGCACATGTGTCATTCATGGTTCACCACAATTAATCCTTGAAAAAAAGCTTATTCCAAAAGTTGGAGTGGAATCCCGATCTGCGGGTTAGGTTATGGGCAAATGCTTGTTTCCCACGGTCCCATAGGCCACTGTGTTGTAACTTCTGTTGCAAATTGCGAATTTTTACACACTACAACTGACTTTGCAAGTAAAATTGGTACACTACTAAGGCTAACGGTCAGATGATTCTAAATCTCTTTTGACGTTAAAGTCAGGGGATGAGGGTGTGGATAACGAAATGCCCCTTTAAATATCTGGTGGTAAATATCATGCAAACACACATGTCACTTGCATGATGGCAAACATGGAAAAGGAGTGTTAAAAGCCAAAAAAATAATAATACTATGAGAGTTCACAACGACTGATACACCCTTAACATGTTCACCTCAATATCAACCTTAAAATAAATGTACAGCATGAGAAACAAGGTTCTTTGAAATGATGGAAGCCATGAAAATTTAACAAGTTATAATATATTTGGCAACATTTAAATAAATTTTGCTACATTGAAGGGACTGTTTTTTTTTCTTTGTATCATAATAAATTTACAACTTTTTCAAGATTTACATGACCAGAGAGGTTGGTAATTAATATTACCTACCTGGGGCTCGCAATGTTAGACCAACAGGGACGTCCGTTTTGGTCCTACAAAACTACTAGTAGTAAAATGTTATATTGATGTTTACCTCAGTCAGTATTTGAACAGAATTGTTTTTCAAAGGTTTTATCATTTAGTAGACATGAATACTTGAATCTCAATGGTAATAGGCGGGAAATGAGGTGGAACTGGGGAATTTAGTTTGTGTGCGTGTGTCGTGCTTTCGTGTTTTTGTTTTGGTGTTGTGACATCAAAAGTGACTTTTTACTTCAAAAAAATGTGCCGATTGCGGTTATTGAGCATCATTATTTAGTAACAGCTGTATGCTACCATACGAAAAAGTAACATTTCTGAAAGGGATAATTCACAAGGAATTCAAAAATGGAATTCTTTTTCATGTAGGGTCAATGGCGTTAGGAAAATATTGTGGCAAAGTGAGAAAAAATTATGAAACTTTTTTGAAGTTCATGGAACCATATTTATTTTTGTAACTTACCACCCGACATTAAAAAAAACACCATATTTGACAGTACAGACTTAGAGCGTTCTGAAAATATTATACTTTTATATGCTACCTCCTATTAGGTTTTTTTTTGCGCCAACATTTTGCGTGTTTTCGGAAAATAAGAAATTTTTGCAACATCTTAATTTGAATTGTTATCTTTCTATAGTGTACAACAAAGCAAGGTGATTGTAATTCACTCAAGTAATATGATTGATACAAGGTAAAACCAATCTATGATTACCTTTTAAACAATCAGGCACAGCTTAAACTTGTAACTTAAAACGTCTGAATTTGGCAAATGGTCTGAATTTTTAGTCCACTCACACAATGAGGATTATCGATTGTTACTCCACAATTTCAGACAATGCAGAACACATTCAGACAAAACCCCATTCAGATACTTGCACCCAAAATCTGCTTGTTGATTAAAGCAATCAACTACCAACATGATTCTTGATTGGGTTTGGCACAATAGGACAAGTGATTTACAATACTTGAGTTTGGTGTAATATCAATAGGCAGCACTTTACATGTATGTTACCATTGGCCCTTTGTAATTTATTGATTTTGTTCGGGGTGCAAAGCACTTAACTTGGGTGGGCAATTGTCTGCATGTAGTTTGATTTCAGCTTAATCCAATTTCCCCATGCTACAGCCTTTCCGATTCAGACCTTTTTCCTTAAATTCAGAGACACTTTCAGTTACCAGTGTTATTAAACTTAATGAAAATATCTGAAGTCATGGAATGGGCACACATATCGCATTCATCTACTGACTTCAGAAATACAACTCCTGGTGATTTCCTTGTTTTGTAGGTCACACTACATACAAGACCTTTCCTTGGGCACTATTGCTTCCCTTTTGAATTTTTTTCTTATAATAACAACCCTCTTTTGTGGTTTTTGTATAGGTTATATAATCGCCCTTGCATAATTTTGCAACCAGGTAATATGATTGGGTCCATATTCTGGAGCACGGGTAGTTTCAGTCAGTTCAATAATCCATCTGATGTAACTAACTCAGGTTTTGTTTATTCTTAGTAATTATACATTTGTCAAAAATTGACCTATTATAATTTCACTACCAGTACAAACATCAATGTTCAAGCAAAACACACATCTGCTGCAATTTTGCCGCACATTTTAACCCTCAAAATCGCTATCTTACTTCAGGATTCTACAAACTAAATTTAACTTGTTTATTATAGTTTACAACACTAAATAACCATTTTCAACATCGCCATTGATCAAATAAAACTTAAATTAGCTTATTTCAAACTTTCAGGGTGACCTTAAGCTAGTGGGTTTTTCAGCAGACGCTTATTTTAAATTTGCGCTGGGAGCCCCGTGTGGGAAGCCACGGCTCTCGTAAAATTTTTTCACCTAAATGACCCATAACTCTAGAAGTGTACATGGTGTAATCAAACTTTAGGCACCATTTTAAGAGCTGCTCAAATACCTTTGATTTGATATGTCTTTTGCCTATAGACATCACTATTGTGTACAAAAATTGAAAAGAACCAAAAAATCTTGCGCAACAAGTGTCACGGCTCTCTCAGTATCAACTCATGAGTTCAAACGCCATGGCCGGCTAATTAATCTATTTCCGCATTACGTGGGAAATAGCTAACCAGTAATATATTCCCTTATTCCGTGATGATTACACCAAGTAGACCCCTGCTTTACATACATTAAAATCTAGGGTGTAATGATCTTTGTGCATTTGGGGAAGAGACTGCTCTACCAGCCCCCCCCCCCGCCTCTGAGAAGCACAAATCCAATATGGCCTTTTTTTTGCAACACACTGCTGTCATGGCTCTGTGGATGCTGCAATTGCAAAACACAGTAAATTTATTTCTGTTCTTCATTTATAAATAAATTTTCACATTCCCCCCTGTGGTTTTAGAGAATTGTGACCACTCTGCCAGGAAGTCTTTAAAAGGCGATTTAAAGGTTCCCACAGTCTACAATGCTGTAGAATTCAACTACTGTGCACTGCTTGACTATACTGAATCACTGTGCCTGCATGGCCTGGTCTAGTACTGGCTAGTTAGGCATTGGCAATAACACTTGTTGATTTGTACTTGTAGGCCTCCTTAGATGATACTAGAGATTGGTCTACACAAGGGGCCGTTGGTCTAGGCCTACTGAACTTATTTTAAATTTCTTTGTTGGCCATGATCCACTCTGGGCTGTGCATTTCCAGATTTAGATCTGATCTACCTTTCTTATGCTTACACGTCTCGGTATTCATGTCTACTAAAGTGATAAATTTCGTATCCCCTGTTTGTTCTAATGCAATACGGAAATACCTATGGTTGGGTGCTTTATCACTTCGCCTACGCCTCATGTGCCTACAGCATCCAACCATTGCATGAACAAACGGGGGGGAGGGATAATAGTATTTGGCAGTAGATCTACATGTAGTTCCTCTTAAGACAACGCAATCACTAAGAACCTTTTAAACCTATAAGGAAGCTTTTTGGTAACCCTTTGGGGTATTTGTGAATTGAAACAAAATGCTACCTGTACACATATCAAGGCATAGAATGTACTATTACTGAAACTGAATGCAATCTCATGAATATTAATATTATTATAGATCTGTAGTAAGAATTTGTGCTTGTCTGGTCTGTTGACAGAATGAGCCATCCCAGATGAACTTACTACCATACCTTGGAAGCAACCCAGCAACCAGTATTTTGTTTAAATTGATTAGGAACCTTCCATGAGGGGTGTATGGAATTTACGTCATAGCCCTTATCCCCACCCACCCCCCAAACCTCACAACACAAGACAATCTAATTCTACTGATGACTAGTTTTCACTACAAGACTCTAAAATAGAGTGCCGTATGTGGGTAACCCATCTACAACACCCTACACACACACACTGGGGATTGATAACATGGGTTTGGGCATTTACTGTATTTTGTATGAAACAGGATTGGCTTGCACACTTTATATTTTCATCATATGTATCAAGGGTATAATATGATGATGGAATATAAAGCATTAAGTCCAATGGGTTTCACTGACCGGTGTTTGAGGGGTAATTACTGAAAAGCACATAACACGAACAGCATGCACTGTTCTGTAATCAATGCTCTTTGCCTGTTTGAAAATGCGTTGCAGTTACAGCATGCGGACGAATGCAGTCTCTCTACCTACCGAAAATGCTTGCATGACACTACGCACCGCATAAAGTTAATTAATTTTAGAATATGATTTTGCATTGATTGCAGCAGAAACAGATTGGTATATATCAAGCATGCAATGCCACAGGCATGAGGTAATGAACAGGCCTAATGGTGCTTGTTCTGATCATCTTTGTGACCCTTGATTTCCCCAGAAGTAGTATATCCAGATGAATGCTATTTTTTCCGTTGTTGTCCTACATTTTTAGCTTTCAAATCCATCTTTTTCTTTCCCAAGACAGAATAAAAAAAACTATGTTTTAGTGGTTACCATTAACATTAGCACAGTAGTGACTGGGGCTTTTGCAATATGAATTACAGCTTCTCATCAAAACTGGCAAAGTTTTTTTTTTCCCATGATACTTTGTCCTTGGTGGTGAGTGAATGCAAGTGTCAGGCATTCCATAGCAATTAGGAACAAGATACACTCGGAACAAGCAACCTTTCAGTTATTGGTAGGGGTGTACTGGACTTCACATTTCATTAACCCATGCAGATACTTTGTTATATGTAGAGGCCCCCCCCCCCCCCTACTCTTCAGTAATTGAATAGGTACAAATTTATACCATTTCCCAAGCCTTATTTACCAGAGTGCACAAAAAGCATGTACTGATTGTGCTGGTCATAAACTGTGAATCAATTTTGTGCTGCTGGTGATTTATACCACCCCCCATAGAGCATTGAGTCCGATTAATGCAAAATCTCTCTGTATATGATTCAATATGTAGCAGTCCCTCTGTTGAACCATGATAATTACATACCAACAGTAACAGTATCAGCAGTCATCCATAATGCTTACAGAGTGTGCATAAATACCATTTTAGCTCCATTTTGTAGCTTAGAGGATCCATCTAAGCAGTAAGCTTAGCTGCCTTCAGTACTGGTTAGATCATATTACTGAGATGATCGTTCATGCTGCCAGGTTGAGAATCTTATATTTTGAATATGTATGTAGTCAATTAGTCCTTACATCTAATGGACTGATGCAAGCTGGAATCCCCCTGTCATTTAGGCTTATATGTAGGATGCTTAATAAACATCTTTAAATTTGTTGCAGGATCATCCTTGATTCTTTATAATGTTCTATTCCTTTGAACCTAGATCCCTATGAAATGAATATTGGAATATCTGAACACATGCCATAAAGAGCCTCAATGACCCTTTATTGGTAAATAAATAGTTACATTTATAAATAGCCGCTTTTTCACAAGTATAAAGGCCCTTAACTTTATTCCGCTGCCAATAGAACATGTCAGCTGCCTTACATATGCCCAAGGTATATTCATACCTTGGGCCGCGCTCAATGGCCAATATTCCTAACAGCTCCCCATTTTGCACCTGGGTGGAGAGAGGCAAGCGGGTAAAGTTGCCTTGCCCAAGTGCAACACACTTGGCCTCAGCGGACTCGAACCCAGGACCCTTTGGGTCATGAGTCGATCGTTGTAGTCCACTGGACCACATGTGCCCCTCCAAATACCTTTGCCAGCATTTAATTCACCCACACATTACACACACATAATGGAATTCCACCGTTACCAACCTCTTGAAAACTAATATTTTGGGAACTAAAATTTTTGTGTCTTCTGTTCGCTTCATGTAAATAAAGCCTTAAATGATAGCATATTTGGCCAGTTAGTTTTGCAAAAGGCCACAAAAACCACTGGTCCCTCAGCAACATCACATGTTGCTAATATCCTTGTAAATGATATCAATATCATCATTAAATTGTGGTGGTCCCACCACAACACCATGGCCATACATTGGGTGAACTTGAAAAATGTTGTTTTTGAACCAGCCAGCAATAATTGCACCTGAGTGAAAAAAGACGAATTCCAACAATTAGAGTCAAGGCCTTTTTGCATTGCATGAAATTAATAACAACACAATATGGAAATACCAAGTCTCAGGATGATAACCACAATAAACTTGACATATCCTACTTGTAACAGCTTCACCTAATTATTGAATAATTCCCAGTCAAGGGATGACACCACAATAACCTTGACAAATTTGTATTTTGAAGTGCACCATTTTGTGAAATGACAACTAATTCAGTTTGTAAACAATTTTTAGTTTGAAATTTTGCCACAATTACATAGCAACAGCTTTATTTATAAAGTAATTTTAATGTCAAAACATGCATGAATTTGTCACAATTACATAGCAACAGCTTTATTATACATTTTAATGTCAAAACACATAGGAATTATTATTGTAATGACTATAATGCCAGCCATCAATCTTAATGACCAACTTTAATGCAAAACAAAGTGCATTCAGTTTCGTGTTACTTTTTGTGGTACATTGCACAGAACACCGAACTACACTGAGTTTATCATGGTTGCACTTTTATCATGGTTGCACTTTTATGATGGTTGCATTCAGGATTAATCTTCTTGGCAGAAGAAAAACATATTTTGAAATCTCTGAGTCAGCCTTTAAGTCTTTCAGATAATAAAACTACATAGGGAATGGTGACCTGTATAGCAGTGTTCTGTGTGTCACCAGCCTGAGTCAAGGTGTTGTCACCAGTTGTTATGTCAACGCTATTGGACAACATCAGGGTTGGAAAAATGCTAAATTTCCCGGGAATACAATCCAAACTTCCATCCAAGATTGCACAAATTTCCATCCAAAATTTCAGAATTTACCTTAAGTTACCTACTTCCGTATTTTAAAGGTCAAATATTTTGTTTCAAATATCAAAATTTCCTGTGAATGTCATATTCCCAAATTCCCCACTTTTTCCAAGCTTGTGTAATGTATCAAGTGAGTTCCAGTACTAAATTTATTTTATTATCCATCTATCTCAACTGGATGAATGATCTTCATATGTATGTCAAGATGTAATGTGGGACACAAAATGACACCCATGGTATATCACAATTACATCTTACTTGCTAGCAGCTATGTTATTTACATTTTTGTCATGGTAACAAAGTTACACACCCAATTTCTTCATGAAAGTACCTTTGAAATACCTGAAAAGTAGCCACAGAGTATCCACCTGCATGAATACCACATCGCCGGCAACAAAAGTGGGGTACTAATCATCCAAATAGGTACACACAGATAACCTTAACCAGGGGCGTATCCAGGATTTGAAAAACGTCAAAATTACCGGGGGGGCTGAAAGAGCTTGAAAGGCTGTAACTTGTCCAAAATGGGCTGATTTTGCAAGAATTTGCGGAATTACTAGGAGGCGCGCGCCCCCTCTGCGCCCTCCCTGGATCCGCGCCTGTTAACCACTAGCTATCCTATGGGGAAGTACCCATGTGGGTACTCCCATTTTGAGCTTTGTGTGATTATTTTAGTAATCTTATCCATTAACATTTTGGTCACCTGCATTACTACATGATGATGCTGGACTCAATAGATGATACTAAGCTTGAAAATGATCCGAAAATGGTAAAAACCATGGGATGTTTGGTGCTCTCTATCTGCCAAATTGCTATTTATTACTAGGCATCTGGTAGGTGGAGTACTGTTGACAGTACTCCCGAGTTAACTACATGAGGTAACTCCACTACATGGTCACCTACATTTATAGTGTCAGTCTCACATAGCAAGCAACTACAGAGTACACTTAGGATGGAGTACTGCTAAGTACACAGAGCTGGTTTGTGCTCCTAGTGGCTTGTGTACTTGGAAGAATTTCGTTGAGGTACTGCATCAAACAATCCATCAAGAGGTTACCCGTGGAGTAGAGCTAAAAGTAAACATGAGTAGCCTAAGCCTCTTTGTACACCATGATAAAATCTGGTTGTGTAATTTGAAGTACAAACAAGATTCTGCAATCAGTCAAGCAGTACAAAGCTTCATAACATTCAAAATGTGGACAGTATCCCACTATGGTCCAACTTTCATGGAATGGATATCTACACGTGTGTGCCACGGGTGTGTTAAAGCATTGATGTCATTGAATGGACAAAACATGAATCTGTGTAGCTAGGTACTCACTTGTTACAATGCCCCCTGTGATTGGTCCAATAAATCCCATGACTAGAATAATAACAGCTTAGCATATTTCTGCCAATACTTGTGTCTATGAAGTGCCACACAGCTACCAGGATGCTGAAGAAGGCACAGGAAGTGATGATAAAGATACCATAGAAAAATTTGGTACCACATCTCTGGAAGATAAATTACCGAATATCACAAAAAAAATATTAATAACATTGTAGGTCTTAAAGTGCATGCAAAATAGTGCTAATTACATTATCATGCCCAATTCAATTTGTACGGGGTCAACATTAAAAGTTAATCTGATTATTTAAATAATTGCAAATTATTTCATTGATGAAAGATGACTCCCAAAAAGTAGAGTTATGATTATGTTAATGTTGACTTACCGAGAGAAGGTCTAAGAAGGTCACGCCAATTGGATAACCTATTTTGTTGCATAACATGATAACTTGCATTGCAGATGTTACGGAACTATATTCATTATTTTGAGCACATTAACTGATGAAAACTTCTTTCATTTTCTTGCCGAAATTGAAGCAACTTTCTGATGTTGACCCTTGTACAAATGGAAAGTACTTTCTTTTTACCATTGTTAACCTATAACTCCAAAGTCCTTGGTCATAAATGTAACAAATTATACTTTTTGAATCCTTATACTAGACAGACAAGATGCATACATTACAAATGATTGCAGCATTATTAAAGTTGACCCTATGTAACCTTAAATTGACCTATTGAAAAAAGTGACACCACAATTTGAGTGTACTAACTACCTAGCATTGATATAGAGGTCCATACTAACAACCAAGGTGTCAAACCTTTTCTGTATGGGGTGTTTGACCTGGGTCCCCTGCTCCTGCTCTAATGACCAAATCATTGATTTTGTGCCCATTTCTTTCAATGTAATTTTGGTATTTCAAAAACCTTTGGTGCAGCATGATGGAGCTATCCATTAACTTTGTATAGTAGCAAAAAAGTACCTTTTCTACAAGTCAACAATTTTAACATTCATGTTTTTTTTTTAATTTTTCTTTTTTTTTGTCCTTTTTTTTTTTTCTTTTTTTATAGGATATTTGTCTCAAATTTGCAAAAAGGTCCGTCCTGATGACGCACAAATCGTTGCTACATTTCAGGCTTCCAATTGCACGGATGGCAAAAAATGCAAAGAACCTATCCATTTCTCCAGAGGATCAGTTTCCAAGGTGATTGATGACTTTCTTGAAGGATGATGAACAACTAATCCCACCAAATTGATTACCAATCATGATGTCCGGACATGGTTGCCTAAGTCTTGGTAATCTAGAATGTTTACTGTACTGGTCACTTTCATCTGTGAAGTGAGCACTTTCAAAACTTATCAAAAACTGATTATTTTCACAGGAGCTTTTTCACAGTAAATGCTGGTCATGGGAAGAATGTTCATGTTTAATCATGTTCATGTTGATCCATTCATGCACACAATTTAAAACAAAAAAACCAAAACAAAAAACACATAGTAAGCGGTTTGGTATGCAAAATTCAAGTGAATGAACAGCCAGCCGTAACAGGATGACCTATAGTAAAAAAATAAAAAACAAAGTAAAAAAAAAAAACAAACATGAAAAAAAAGTTATGCTAGCTATCAGATACACTAATGGAATGTCCAAGGCTATCTACAAATATCACGATTGGGGATTTCTTCCAATTCTTTTGTGTTTTGTTGATAGCAATACCCAATGTGAACCACGTTGTATTAACTACTGATACCATGCTCCTATTTGGCATTGACATCCAGATGGTTTTCTCTGAATATGCGCTTTGTTAACCGTGAAAATATGTACTGTTTTATTATTGTTGCTATTTTGCGATCGCACACAGGGGACGGATCCAGGATTTGAAAAATGTTAAAATTACTTGTCCAAAAAATGGCCTGATTTTGCAAGATTTTGCAGAATTACAGGGACGCGCGTGCCCCCTCCCTGGATCTGCGCCTGGCACAACCAAGAGGTTTCACCAATTAATTCCAAGTATAATCTCTCTAAGGCCAACCTTGAGAGTCCAATCTTATGAGGAATCCAACATGTTTCTTGCTTACCTTCAGACTTTTTTTTTAAAATCAAAATTTCTAGGGAGTAAAGGTGGGCCTGTACCTCCCTATCTGGGGCATCACTAATAATTTCCTTATAAATACGAGTGGGCTATATGGAGGGCAAAATTACTTTTTTTGGTTATTTTCTTTAGGACTGGGTTTTTGTATTCTATTAATTACTAGGCGGTCCCCAGGTTTCGCGATCATCTGGGTTTCGCGATCACCTGGCTTGAATGACCCTTGGGTTTTGACCTTTGGTCCTCTGACCTTGAATGACCCCTGATGACCTTGTCGTGACCTTCAACATTTTCGGCATCAACAATCAACCACAACCTTCAAGTTTTATGTCCATACACCAATGTTTACCCTATTTGACCTTGAATGACCCCTAATGACCTTGTCGTGACCCTCAAAATTTTGGGCATCAACAATCAACCCTACCCTCCAAGATTCAAGTCCATACACTGACGTTTACCCCATTTGACCTCCTTTGACCTTGAATGACCCCTGATGACCTTGTTGTGACCTTTAAAATTTTTGGCATCAACAATCGACCCTGCCCACCAAGTTTCATCTGGAAACACCGACGTTTACCCCATTTGACCTCCTTTAATGACGTTGAATGACCCCTGATGACCTTGTCGTGACCATCAAAATTTTCGGCATCAACAATCAACCCCACCATCCATGTCCATACACCAATGTTTACCCCATTTGACCTTTTTTTACCTTGAATGACCTCAGATGACCTTTGATCCACTAACCAATACAAACTCGGTCTTCGTTCGGTCAAGGGGCACCCACCCACCGTTTTTTAATCATCAGTGCTTTTCCTGCGGTACAGCAGTTCAGACCAGCCGGCTGGCTGTAGCCTGTACGGAGCTCAGCCGGCCGCCGGATAACTACAAGAAATTGGAACCCGACGCGACATTTCGGGAATTCATTTATTTATATTTACTTATTTTCGGACCTTAAGGCACTATCAGTGATTTGCTAAATCAGAAAATCAAAAAAATCATCAAAAAATCATGGTCATGTGTCGTATAGTGGGACACCTGATTTTGGGAGGATGTTACATTGGCACTAACTTTTTTGGGTTTAGCAAAGTGCTACAAGATAAATAATTGTCCAACTGTCATAAATTTGGGCTTATTTTAAAGCCTATTTAATTCTTCTTTTCAAAAATGCATTATTTTTTCACATACGTTTTATCGTTGTCGTGTTAATGAAGCAAAATGACAACGAAGTCAACTGTGGAGGAGCCGCGGTGCAGGAGCCGCGGTG